>CALYLW010000184.1:522954-680454 GCA_944989445.1 Ampullaceana balthica | reverse complement strand
TGTCATGTCTTCACTGTTGTCATGTGCTCCCTGTTGTCATGTCTTCACTGTTGCATGTGCTCCATGTTGTCATGTGCTCCCTGTTGTCATGTCTTCACTGTTGACATGTGCTCCCTGTTGTCATGTCTTCACTGTTGTCATGTGCTCCCTGTTGTCATGTCTTCACTGTTGTCATGTGCTCCCTGTTGTCATGTCTTCACTGTTGACATGTGCTCCCTGTTGTCATGTCTTCACTGTTGTCATGTGCTCCTGTTGTCATGTCTTCACTGTTGACATGTGCGCCCTGTTGTCATGTCTTCACTGTTGACATGTGCTCCCTGTTGTCATGTCTTCACTGTTGACATGTGCTCCCTGTTGTCATGTCTTCACTGTTGACATGTGCTCCCTGTTGTCATGTCTTCACTGTTGACATGTGCTCCCTGTTGTCATGTCTTCACTGTTGACATGTGCTCCCTGTTGTCATGTGCTTCACTGTTGTCATGTGCATGTCCTGTTGTCATGTCTTCACTGTTGACATGTGCGCCCTGTTGTCATGTCTTCACTGTTGACATGTGCGCCCTGTTGTCATGTCTTCACTGTTGACATGTGCGCCCTGTTGTCATGTGCGTCCCTGTTGTCATGTCTTCACTGTTGACATGTGCTCCCTGTTGTACATGTGCTCCCTGTTGTCATGTCTTCACTGTTGACATGTGCTCCCTGTTGTCATGTCTTCACTGTTGACATGTGCTCCCTGTTGTCATGTCTTCACTGTTGCTATGTGCTCCCTGTTGTCATGTCTTCACTGTTGCTATGTGCTCCCTGTTGTCATGTGCTCCATGTTGTCATGTCCTCACTGTTGCCATGTGCTCCCTGTTGTCATGTGCTCCATGTTGTCATGTCCTCACTGTTGCCATGTGCTCCCTGTTGTCATGTCTTCACTGTTGCTATGTGCTCCCTGTTGTCATGTCCTCACTGTTGCTATGTGCTCCATGTTGTCATGTGCTCCATGTTGTCATGTCCTCACTGTTGACATGTGCTCCCTGTTGTCATGTCTTCACTGTTGTCATGTGCTCCCTGTTGTCATGTCTTCACTGTTGTCATGTGCTCCCTGTTGTCATGTCTTCACTGTTGACATGTGCTCCCTGTTGTCATGTCTTCACTGTTGTCATGTCCTTCACTGTTGTCATGTCTTCACTGTTGACATGTGCTCCCTGTTGTCATGTCTTCACTGTTGTCATGTGCTCCCTGTTGTCATGTCTTCACTGTTGTCATGTGCTCCCTGTTGTCATGTCTTCACTGTTGTCATGTCCTTCACTGTTGTCATGTCTTCACTGTTGACATGTGCGCCCTGTTGTCATGTCTTCACTGTTGACATGTGCTCCCTGTTGACATGTGCTCCCTGTTGTCATGTCATGTCATTGTTGTCATGTCCCCACTGTTGTCATGTGCTCCCTGTTGTCATGTCATGTCATTGTTGTCATGTCCCCACTGTTGTCATGTCTTCACTGTTGACATGTGCGCCCTGTTGTCATGTGCGCCCTGTTGTCATGTCTTCACTGTTGACATGTGCGCCCTGTTGTCATGTGCTCCCTGTTGTCATGTCTTCACTGTTGTCATGTGCTCCCTGTTGTCATGTCTTCACTGTTGTCATGTGCTCCCTGTTGTCATGTCATGTCATTGTTGTCATGTCCTCACTGTTGTCATGTCTTAACTGTTGACATGTGCGCCCTGTTGTCATGTGCGCCCTGTTGTCATGTCTTCACTGTTGACATGTGCGCCCTGTTGTCATGTGCTCCCTGTTGTCATGTCTTCACTGTTGTCATGTGCTCCCTGTTGTCATGTCTTCACTGTTGTCATGTGCTCCCTGTTGTCATGTCTTCACTGTTGACATGTGCTCCCTGTTGTCATGTCTTCACTGTTGACATGTGCGCCCTGTTGTCATGTGCTCCCTGTTGTCATGTCTTCACTGTTGTCATGTGCTCCCTGTTGTCATGTCTTCACTGTTGTCATGTGCTCCCTGTTGTCATGTCTTCACTGTTGACATGTGCTCCCTGTTGTCATGTCTTCACTGTTGTCATGTCCTTCACTGTTGTCATGTCTTCACTGTTGACATGTGCTCCCTGTTGTCATGTCTTCACTGTTGTCATGTGCTCCCTGTTGTCATGTCTTCACTGTTGTCATGTGCTCCCTGTTGTCATGTCTTCACTGTTGTCATGTCCTTCACTGTTGTCATGTCTTCACTGTTGACATGTGCGCCCTGTTGTCATGTCTTCACTGTTGACATGTGCGCCCTGTTGCCATGTCTTCACTGTTGACATGTGCGCCCTGTTGTCATGTCCTCACTGTTGACATGTGCTCCCTGTTGTCATGTCCTCACTGTTGACATGTGCTCCCTGTTGTCATGTCCTCACTGTTGACATGTGCTCCCTGTTGTCATGTCTTCACTGTTGCCATGTGCTCCCTGTTGTCATGTCTTCACTGTTGACATGTGCGCCCTGTTGTCATGTCTTCACTGTTGACATGTGCGCCCTGTTGTCATGTCTTCACTGTTGACATGTGCGCCCTGTTGTCATGTCTTCACTGTTGACATGTGCGCCCTGTTGTCATGTCTTCACTGTTGACATGTGCGCCCTGTTGTCATGTCTTCACTGTTGACATGTGCTCCCTGTTGTCATGTCTTCACTGTTGACATGTGCTCCCTGTTGTCATGTCTTCACTGTTGACATGTGCTCCCTGTTGTCATGTCTTCACTGTTGACATGTGCTCCCTGTTGTCATGTCTTCACTGTTGCTATGTGCTCCCTGTTGTCATGTCTTCACTGTTGCTATGTGCTCCCTGTTGTCATGTGCTCCATGTTGTCATGTCCTCACTGTTGCCATGTGCTCCCTGTTGTCATGTGCTCCATGTTGTCATGTCCTCACTGTTGCCATGTGCTCCCTGTTGTCATGTCTTCACTGTTGCTATGTGCTCCCTGTTGTCATGTCCTCACTGTTGCTATGTGCTCCATGTTGTCATGTGCTCCATGTTGTCATGTCCTCACTGTTGACATGTGCGCCCTGTTGTCATGTCTTCACTGTTGCCATGTGCTCCCTGTTGTCATGTGCTCCCTGTTGTTATGTGCTCCATGTTGTCATGTCCTCACTGTTGACATGTGCGCCCTGTTGTCATGTCTTCACTGTTGCCATGTGCTCCCTGTTGTCATGTCTTCACTGTTGACATGTGCTCCCTGTTGTCATGTCTTCACTGTTGACATGTGCTCCCTGTTGTCATGTCTTCACTGTTGCTATGTGCTCCCTGTTGTCATGTCTTCACTGTTGCTATGTGCTCCCTGTTGTCATGTGCTCCATGTTGTCATGTCCTCACTGTTGCCATGTGCTCCCTGTTGTCATGTCTTCACTGTTGCTATGTGCTCCCTGTTGTCATGTCCTCACTGTTGCTATGTGCTCCATGTTGTCATGTGCTCCATGTTGTCATGTCCTCACTGTTGTCATGTGCGCCCTGTTGTCATGTCTTCACTGTTGCCATGTGCTCCCTGTTGTCATGTGCTCCCTGTTGTCATGTGCTCCATGTTGTCATGTCCTCACTGTTGTCATGTGCTCCCTGTTGTCATGTCTTCACTGTTGTCATGTGCTCCCTGTTGTCATGTCTTCACTGTTGACATGTGCTCCCTGTTGTCATGTCTTCACTGTTGACATGTGCTCCCTGTTGTCATGTCTTCACTGTTGACATGTGCTCCCTGTTGTCATGTCTTCACTGTTGTCATGTGCTCCCTGTTGTCATGTCTTCACTGTTGACATGTGCTCCCTGTTGTCATGTCTTCACTGTTGACATGTGCTCCCTGTTGTCATGTCTTCACTGTTGTCATGTGCTCCCTGTTGTCATGTCTTCACTGTTGCATGTGCTCCCTGTTGTCATGTCTTCACTGTTGTCATGTGCTCCCTGTTGTCATGTGCTCCATGTTGTCATGTCCTCACTGTTGCCATGTGCTCCCTGTTGTCATGTCTTCACTGTTGACATGTGCTCCCTGTTGTCATGTCTTCACTGTTGACATGTGCTCCCTGTTGACATGTGCTCCCTGTTGTCATGTCATGTCATTGTTGTCATGTCCCCACTGTTGTCATGTGCTCCCTGTTGTCATGTCATGTCATTGTTGTCATGTCCCCACTGTTGTCATGTCTTCACTGTTGACATGTGCGCCCTGTTGTCATGTGCGCCCTGTTGTCATGTCTTCACTGTTGACATGTGCGCCCTGTTGTCATGTGCTCCCTGTTGTCATGTCTTCACTGTTGTCATGTGCTCCCTGTTGTCATGTCTTCACTGTTGTCATGTGCTCCCTGTTGTCATGTCATGTCATTGTTGTCATGTCCTCACTGTTGTCATGTCTTAACTGTTGACATGTGCGCCCTGTTGTCATGTGCGCCCTGTTGTCATGTCTTCACTGTTGACATGTGCGCCCTGTTGTCATGTGCTCCCTGTTGTCATGTCTTCACTGTTGTCATGTGCTCCCTGTTGTCATGTCTTCACTGTTGTCATGTGCTCCCTGTTGTCATGTCTTCACTGTTGACATGTGCTCCCTGTTGTCATGTCTTCACTGTTGACATGTGCGCCCTGTTGTCATGTGCTCCCTGTTGTCATGTCTTCACTGTTGTCATGTGCTCCCTGTTGTCATGTCTTCACTGTTGTCATGTGCTCCCTGTTGTCATGTCTTCACTGTTGACATGTGCTCCCTGTTGTCATGTCTTCACTGTTGTCATGTCCTTCACTGTTGTCATGTCTTCACTGTTGACATGTGCTCCCTGTTGTCATGTCTTCACTGTTGTCATGTGCTCCCTGTTGTCATGTCTTCACTGTTGTCATGTGCTCCCTGTTGTCATGTCTTCACTGTTGTCATGTCCTTCACTGTTGTCATGTCTTCACTGTTGACATGTGCGCCCTGTTGTCATGTCTTCACTGTTGACATGTGCGCCCTGTTGCCATGTCTTCACTGTTGTCATGTCTTCACTGTTGACATGTGCGCCCTGTTGTCATGTCTTCACTGTTGACATGTGCGCCCTGTTGTCATGTCTTCACTGTTGACATGTGCGCCCTGTTGTCATGTCCTCACTGTTGTCATGTGCTCCCTGTTGTCATGTCTTCACTGTTGACATGTGCTCCCTGTTGTCATGTCTTCACTGTTGACATGTGCGCCCTGTTGTCATGTGCTCCCTGTTGTCATGTCTTCACTGTTGTCATGTGCTCCCTGTTGTCATGTCTTCACTGTTGTCATGTGCTCCCTGTTGTCATGTCTTCACTGTTGACATGTGCTCCCTGTTGTCATGTCTTCACTGTTGTCATGTCCTTCACTGTTGTCATGTCTTCACTGTTGACATGTGCTCCCTGTTGTCATGTCTTCACTGTTGTCATGTGCTCCCTGTTGTCATGTCTTCACTGTTGTCATGTGCTCCCTGTTGTCATGTCTTCACTGTTGTCATGTCCTTCACTGTTGTCATGTCTTCACTGTTGACATGTGCGCCCTGTTGTCATGTCTTCACTGTTGACATGTGCGCCCTGTTGCCATGTCTTCACTGTTGACATGTGCGCCCTGTTGTCATGTCCTCACTGTTGACATGTGCTCCCTGTTGTCATGTCCTCACTGTTGACATGTGCTCCCTGTTGTCATGTCCTCACTGTTGACATGTGCTCCCTGTTGTCATGTCTTCACTGTTGCCATGTGCTCCCTGTTGTCATGTCTTCACTGTTGACATGTGCGCCCTGTTGTCATGTCTTCACTGTTGACATGTGCGCCCTGTTGTCATGTCTTCACTGTTGACATGTGCGCCCTGTTGTCATGTCTTCACTGTTGACATGTGCGCCCTGTTGTCATGTCTTCACTGTTGACATGTGCGCCCTGTTGTCATGTCTTCACTGTTGACATGTGCTCCCTGTTGTCATGTCTTCACTGTTGACATGTGCTCCCTGTTGTCATGTCTTCACTGTTGACATGTGCTCCCTGTTGTCATGTCTTCACTGTTGACATGTGCTCCCTGTTGTCATGTCTTCACTGTTGCTATGTGCTCCCTGTTGTCATGTCTTCACTGTTGCTATGTGCTCCCTGTTGTCATGTGCTCCATGTTGTCATGTCCTCACTGTTGCCATGTGCTCCCTGTTGTCATGTGCTCCATGTTGTCATGTCCTCACTGTTGCCATGTGCTCCCTGTTGTCATGTCTTCACTGTTGCTATGTGCTCCCTGTTGTCATGTCCTCACTGTTGCTATGTGCTCCATGTTGTCATGTGCTCCATGTTGTCATGTCCTCACTGTTGACATGTGCGCCCTGTTGTCATGTCTTCACTGTTGCCATGTGCTCCCTGTTGTCATGTGCTCCCTGTTGTCATGTGCTCCATGTTGTCATGTCCTCACTGTTGACATGTGCGCCCTGTTGTCATGTCTTCACTGTTGCCATGTGCTCCCTGTTGTCATGTCTTCACTGTTGACATGTGCTCCCTGTTGTCATGTCTTCACTGTTGACATGTGCTCCCTGTTGTCATGTCTTCACTGTTGCTATGTGCTCCCTGTTGTCATGTCTTCACTGTTGCTATGTGCTCCCTGTTGTCATGTGCTCCATGTTGTCATGTCCTCACTGTTGCCATGTGCTCCCTGTTGTCATGTCTTCACTGTTGCTATGTGCTCCCTGTTGTCATGTCCTCACTGTTGCTATGTGCTCCATGTTGTCATGTGCTCCATGTTGTCATGTCCTCACTGTTGACATGTGCGCCCTGTTGTCATGTCTTCACTGTTGCCATGTGCTCCCTGTTGTCATGTGCTCCCTGTTGTCATGTGCTCCATGTTGTCATGTCCTCACTGTTGACATGTGCGCCCTGTTGTCATGTCTTCACTGTTGCCATGTGCTCCCTGTTGTCATGTCTTCACTGTTGACATGTGCTCCCTGTTGCCATGTCTTCACTGTTGACATGTGCGCCCTGTTGTCATGTCTTCACTGTTGACATGTGCGCCCTGTTGTCATGTCTTCACTGTTGACATGTGCGCCCTGTTGTCATGTCTTCACTGTTGACATGTGCTCCCTGTTGTCATGTCTTCACTGTTGACATGTGCTCCCTGTTGTCATGTCTTCACTGTTGACATGTGCTCCCTGTTGTCATGTCTTCACTGTTGCTATGTGCTCCCTGTTGTCATGTCTTCACTGTTGCTATGTGCTCCCTGTTGTCATGTGCTCCATGTTGTCATGTCCTCACTGTTGCCATGTGCTCCCTGTTGTCATGTCTTCACTGTTGCCATGTGCTCCATGTTGTCATGTCTTCACTGTTGACATGTGCTCCCTGTTGACATGTGCTCCCTGTTGTCATGTCATGTCATTGTTGTCATGTCCCCACTGTTGTCATGTGCTCCCTGTTGTCATGTCATGTCATTGTTGTCATGTCCCCACTGTTGTCATGTCTTCACTGTTGACATGTGCGCCCTGTTGTCATGTGCGCCCTGTTGTCATGTCTTCACTGTTGACATGTGCGCCCTGTTGTCATGTGCTCCCTGTTGTCATGTCTTCACTGTTGTCATGTGCTCCCTGTTGTCATGTCTTCACTGTTGTCATGTGCTCCCTGTTGTCATGTCATGTCATTGTTGTCATGTCCTCACTGTTGTCATGTCTTAACTGTTGACATGTGCGCCCTGTTGTCATGTGCGCCCTGTTGTCATGTCTTCACTGTTGACATGTGCGCCCTGTTGTCATGTGCTCCCTGTTGTCATGTCTTCACTGTTGTCATGTGCTCCCTGTTGTCATGTCTTCACTGTTGTCATGTGCTCCCTGTTGTCATGTCTTCACTGTTGACATGTGCTCCCTGTTGTCATGTCTTCACTGTTGACATGTGCGCCCTGTTGTCATGTGCTCCCTGTTGTCATGTCTTCACTGTTGTCATGTGCTCCCTGTTGTCATGTCTTCACTGTTGTCATGTGCTCCCTGTTGTCATGTCTTCACTGTTGACATGTGCTCCCTGTTGTCATGTCTTCACTGTTGTCATGTCCTTCACTGTTGTCATGTCTTCACTGTTGACATGTGCTCCCTGTTGTCATGTCTTCACTGTTGTCATGTGCTCCCTGTTGTCATGTCTTCACTGTTGTCATGTGCTCCCTGTTGTCATGTCTTCACTGTTGTCATGTCCTTCACTGTTGTCATGTCTTCACTGTTGACATGTGCGCCCTGTTGTCATGTCTTCACTGTTGACATGTGCGCCCTGTTGCCATGTCTTCACTGTTGTCATGTCTTCACTGTTGACATGTGCGCCCTGTTGTCATGTCTTCACTGTTGACATGTGCGCCCTGTTGCCATGTCTTCACTGTTGACATGTGCGCCCTGTTGTCATGTCCTCACTGTTGACATGTGCTCCCTGTTGTCATGTCCTCACTGTTGACATGTGCTCCCTGTTGTCATGTCCTCACTGTTGACATGTGCTCCCTGTTGTCATGTCTTCACTGTTGCCATGTGCTCCCTGTTGTCATGTCTTCACTGTTGACATGTGCGCCCTGTTGTCATGTCTTCACTGTTGACATGTGCGCCCTGTTGTCATGTCTTCACTGTTGACATGTGCGCCCTGTTGTCATGTCTTCACTGTTGACATGTGCGCCCTGTTGTCATGTCTTCACTGTTGACATGTGCGCCCTGTTGTCATGTCTTCACTGTTGACATGTGCGCCCTGTTGTCATGTCTTCACTGTTGACATGTGCTCCCTGTTGTCATGTCTTCACTGTTGACATGTGCTCCCTGTTGTCATGTCTTCACTGTTGACATGTGCTCCCTGTTGTCATGTCTTCACTGTTGACATGTGCTCCCTGTTGTCATGTCTTCACTGTTGCTATGTGCTCCCTGTTGTCATGTGCTCCATGTTGTCATGTCCTCACTGTTGCCATGTGCTCCCTGTTGTCATGTGCTCCATGTTGTCATGTCCTCACTGTTGCCATGTGCTCCCTGTTGTCATGTCTTCACTGTTGCTATGTGCTCCCTGTTGTCATGTCCTCACTGTTGCTATGTGCTCCATGTTGTCATGTGCTCCATGTTGTCATGTCCTCACTGTTGACATGTGCGCCCTGTTGTCATGTCTTCACTGTTGCCATGTGCTCCCTGTTGTCATGTGCTCCCTGTTGTCATGTGCTCCATGTTGTCATGTCCTCACTGTTGACATGTGCGCCCTGTTGTCATGTCTTCACTGTTGCCATGTGCTCCCTGTTGTCATGTCTTCACTGTTGACATGTGCTCCCTGTTGTCATGTCTTCACTGTTGACATGTGCTCCCTGTTGTCATGTCTTCACTGTTGCTATGTGCTCCCTGTTGTCATGTCTTCACTGTTGCTATGTGCTCCCTGTTGTCATGTGCTCCATGTTGTCATGTCCTCACTGTTGCCATGTGCTCCCTGTTGTCATGTCTTCACTGTTGCTATGTGCTCCCTGTTGTCATGTCCTCACTGTTGCTATGTGCTCCATGTTGTCATGTGCTCCATGTTGTCATGTCCTCACTGTTGACATGTGCGCCCTGTTGTCATGTCTTCACTGTTGCCATGTGCTCCCTGTTGTCATGTGCTCCCTGTTGTCATGTGCTCCATGTTGTCATGTCCTCACTGTTGACATGTGCGCCCTGTTGTCATGTCTTCACTGTTGCCATGTGCTCCCTGTTGTCATGTCTTCACTGTTGACATGTGCTCCCTGTTGCCATGTCTTCACTGTTGACATGTGCGCCCTGTTGTCATGTCTTCACTGTTGACATGTGCGCCCTGTTGTCATGTCTTCACTGTTGACATGTGCGCCCTGTTGTCATGTCTTCACTGTTGACATGTGCTCCCTGTTGTCATGTCTTCACTGTTGACATGTGCTCCCTGTTGTCATGTCTTCACTGTTGACATGTGCTCCCTGTTGTCATGTCTTCACTGTTGCTATGTGCTCCCTGTTGTCATGTCTTCACTGTTGCTATGTGCTCCCTGTTGTCATGTGCTCCATGTTGTCATGTCCTCACTGTTGCCATGTGCTCCCTGTTGTCATGTCTTCACTGTTGCTATGTGCTCCCTGTTGTCATGTCCTCACTGTTGCTATGTGCTCCATGTTGTCATGTGCTCCATGTTGTCATGTCCTCACTGTTGACATGTGCGCCCTGTTGTCATGTCTTCACTGTTGCCATGTGCTCCCTGTTGTCATGTGCTCCCTGTTGTCATGTGCTCCATGTTGTCATGTCCTCACTGTTGACATGTGCGCCCTGTTGTCATGTCTTCACTGTTGCCATGTGCTCCCTGTTGTCATGTCTTCACTGTTGACATGTGCTCCCTGTTGCCATGTCTTCACTGTTGACATGTGCGCCCTGTTGTCATGTCTTCACTGTTGACATGTGCGCCCTGTTGTCATGTCTTCACTGTTGACATGTGCGCCCTGTTGTCATGTCTTCACTGTTGACATGTGCTCCCTGTTGTCATGTCTTCACTGTTGACATGTGCGCCCTGTTGTCATGTCTTCACTGTTGACATGTGCGCCCTGTTGTCATGTCTTCACTGTTGACATGTGCGCCCTGTTGTCATGTCTTCACTGTTGACATGTGCTCCCTGTTGTCATGTCTTCACTGTTGACATGTGCGCCCTGTTGTCATGTCTTCACTGTTGACATGTGCGCCCTGTTGTCATGTCTTCACTGTTGACATGTGCGCCCTGTTGTCATGTCTTCACTGTTGACATGTGCTCCCTGTTGTCATGTCTTCACTGTTGACATGTGCGCCCTGTTGTCATGTCTTCACTGTTGACATGTGCGCCCTGTTGTCATGTCTTCACTGTTGACATGTGCGCCCTGTTGTCATGTCTTCACTGTTGACATGTGCGCCCTGTTGTCATGTCTTCACTGTTGACATGTGCTCCCTGTTGTCATGTCTTCACTGTTGACATGTGCGCCCTGTTGTCATGTCTTCACTGTTGACATGTGCGCCCTGTTGTCATGTCTTCACTGTTGACATGTGCGCCCTGTTGTCATGTCTTCACTGTTGACATGTGCTCCCTGTTGTCATGTCTTCACTGTTGACATGTGCTCCCTGTTGTCATGTCTTCACTGTTGCTATGTGCTCCCTGTTGTCATGTGCTCCATGTTGTCATGTCCTCACTGTTGCCATGTGCTCCCTGTTGTCATGTCTTCACTGTTGCTATGTGCTCCCTGTTGTCATGTCCTCACTGTTGCTATGTGCTCCCTGTTGTCATGTCTTCACTGTTGCTATGTGCTCCCTGTTGTCATGTCCTCACTGTTGCCATGTGCTCCCTGTTGTCATGTCATGTCATTGTTGTCATGTCCTCACTGTTGCCATGTGCTCCCTGTTGCCATGTCATCATTGTTGCCATGTGCTCCCTGTTGCCATGTGTAAGTGTTTACACTGACCCTCCATTGTGCACAAGTGCTTGTTCGAACCCATTTATTTTCACACATTCCTCTCTTAACTTTATGTGTTCTACCTCAGTTATATCTAGGCTGTACTTGGCGAGGTTACAGTTATATCTAGGCTGTACTTGGCGAGGTTACAGTTATATCTAGGCTGTACATGGCGAGGTTACAGTTATATCTAGGCTGTACTTGGCGAGGTTACATTTATATCTAGGCTGTACCTGGCGATGTTACGGTTATATCTAGGCTGTACTTGGCGAGGTTACAGTTATATCTAGGCTGTACTTGGCGTGGTTAGTTATATCTAGGCTGTACCTGGCGAGGTTACAGTTATATCTAGGCTGTACTTGGCGAGGTTACAGTTATATCTAGGCTGTACTTGGCGAGGTTACAGTTATATATAGGCTGTACTTGGCGAGGTTACAGTTATATCTAGGCTGTACCTGGCGAGGTTACAGTTATATCTAGGCTGTACTTGGCGAGGTTACAGTTATATCTAGGCTGTACCTGGCGAGGTTACAGTTATATCTAGGCTGTACTTGGCAAGGTTACAGTTATATCTAGGCTGTACTTGGCGAGGTTACAGTTATATCTAGGCTGTACTTGGCGAGGTTACAGTAGTTATCTCAAACACCATTAAGTCCATGTGGGCTGGGGTGGGGGGGGGGTGGAGTGAATGAACTGAGGTCTGGGATTAGCTAACAAGTTACTGGCATCAGGTCACGCGTTTGTGGTTATTTCAACAGTCAATGTTTCAAATTGTTTGGGGGTGTTATAAACCATGTTCCTAGTTCTATATTGAAACTCGAGTCATGCATACAGAGGGTTGGTTTTAACCGTTGTTTACAGATTTGTTCTAGGAGTTCCGGCCCTTGTTATACCTTTTACTAATATTCCGCATTACTGGAGCCTAACACTGAATAGTTAAAAAAAATATTTATACAATCTAAAAAATAAATAATTTAAAAAAACTAAGTTTATCACATTATTTGGTCTGTTCAACTCCCTTTTAAGTTTTCTTTCGGGGCACCAAAAGTATCTTTCCCATTTCTGCAACAAAAGTATTTCAGGCAGAATAACAAACTAAATTGTCCCATGTGATCTGTTTTCAAAGGACCGACCAACTACTCAAAAAAATGTATTTTTTCACCGTGGATAATTAAATTATTTATAAAATTTACTTTTACCAAGATAGAAGGGGGGGGGGTGGAGGGTAAAACACAACCTATTATGTAATGAAGAAACATATTTTTTTTGTTGAAAGTTAACGAGAAATCATCGTCTTATATATAAAAAAATTATAATCTCCATTGTCGATTCCTGTCATTAAAATATCTCGATAAAATGTTGGTAATCTTCTTAAATAACATGTAATTAATATACTTTTATATTTAAAAATCTATCACTGACTGAATGTGATCACTGTAAAATGAAAGATACTAATAGACGAAGATATTCTAGTAAACTTTATGAAAATGACTTTTAGAAGAACTACTCCGCTTCGTAACTCGGGGTGAAGACCGGTTTAGTGTAACCTTGACCTTTAAGGAACCACCTCACACTGGCTTGGTGGGTGAAGGGGAGAGCTTGTGTCTCAAACTCCAAGGGTTGACTTCCCACGTTACTTGTTACCTGGCGATGAGCTAGTCACAGCGACACTTTGATTCGTTTGACAGTTCAATTTTTAAACATTATTTGAATTTTCTATAAATATATACATATATTAAATTTGAATATTAAAGGGTCGCGTTTTTTATTATAGTAAATGTGCATTTAATGTGTTTGATTTATTACACGCTTTTATTTAAGTCACAATGTTTGTATGTTGTATCCTTCCTTCAAATCTTGAAACGTAAAATTAAACCACTTCTGATGGACCTAGAGATCTCAAAATTTTACCACATATAGATCTTGGATGACAATGCATTGTATCAAAATTTCAGATCGATCGAATGTACCGTAATGAAATTAATCAATTTTTAGTTTATCTCTATTTATCACTATTTCGAATGTATAGTCGTCGGCTAGGGTTGACCTCCACGGCTCACTGGTTTCACTCTAGCCCTCGTAAATTCCCGTGTTTACATCAAAGGCAGGGGAAATCAGCGCGTTTCAGTCTGTAAATGTTTGTAAATAAAAGCGTGTCCTTTTTAAAAAAAGATTTTGTTACATTTTACTTATTAGTCATACTTGTTTGGGTTTTGAGAAGTTATGAGAGCCAAGAAAGAATGCACGGTGAGAGATCAACATGAATTTATGACAGTATAAAAAATAAGTAATTATCGGATATTGTTGGAACGATACATGTCAAATGTATCCAGTGGCTGAAGTCCATCATTGAACCGTGGGATATTTCAATACAGACTCCCAGGAGCCGTCAATTGTGGTCGTTTTCAATGGAGGTATTCCCTCCCCTGAACTGGTCACAGTTTATTATCCGATTTGAACGAATTTCTGAGATAGAAAAAATTCGAGTAATTCAGAGTTTATTTACGTCATCAAACTTTTTATTCTGCAAAGGTGTAACCTTTCATTCTGTGTGCTACAGTTTAAAAAAAAGAGTCCATACTCTAGCACTTCATACGCCCCTGGAATCTGATCTGAAATGGTCTGATTGTCACAAAAACTGTAAGCCACATGCTGGTTACGTCAGGTATTATAACAAGAAGTTTTCACGTGGTGAAGTGGCGATATATTGGGACAAGAGGGACATTGAAAATACCCCGTGCGTGCTGCTACCTGGTGTGAGGGCGAGGCATGGTAACTGATTGAATGTTCCCACAAAAGTTGTCAGTTTGATGGGAACTTAGAGAAAGTTCCCACGTAAATAACGAAGCAATGAAGACCTGTTCGTTCAGTTGTAGACTTGATCTTTATTTCTACTTCTGCTCCCCCCCCCACGACAATATTACAATATTACAAAAGTGAATTTCGTCTCAATTTCACTTCAATAGAGCAACCAGAAGCACCAAAGTCACAATGATGTGAGGACAGCAAATGTTTTCTATAATTGTACGTGTATATATGACTTCTATAGACGAACTTCGTTTTCATGTGATAGAGATGGTTGTCTCTTGTGTTAGTGATGGTGGTCTGTTGTGTTAGTGATGGTGGTCTGTTGTGTTAGTGATGGTGGTCTCTTGTGTTAGTGATGGTGGTCTGTTGTGTTAGTGATGGTGGTCTCTTGTGTTAGTGATGGTTGTCTGTTGTGTTAGTGATGGTGGTCTGTTGTGTTAGTGATGGTGGTCTCTTGTGTTAGTGATGGTGGTCTGTTGTGTTAGTGATGGTGGTCTGTTGTGTTAGTGATGGTTGTCTGTTGTGTTAGTGATGGTGGTCTGTTGTGTTAGTGATGGTGGTCTGTTGTGTTAGTGATGGTGGTCTCTTGTGTTAGTGATGGTGGTCTGTTGTGTTAGTGATGGTGGTCTGTTGTGTTAGTGATGGTGGTCTCTTGTGTTAGTGATGGTTGTCTGTTGTGTTAGTGATGGTTGTCTGTTGTGTTAGTGATGGTGGTCTGTTGTGTTAGTGATGGTGGTCTGTTGTGTTAGTGATGGTGGTCTCTTGTGTTAGTGATGGTGGTCTGTTGTGTTAGTGATGGTGGTCTCTTGTGTTAGTGATGGTTGTCTGTTGTGTTAGTGATGGTGGTCTGTTGTGTTAGTGATGGTGGTCTCTTGTGTTAGTGATGGTGGTCTGTTGTGTTAGTGATGGTGGTCTGTTGTGTTAGTGATGGTTGTCTGTTGTGTTAGTGATGGTGGTCTGTTGTGTTAGTGATGGTGGTCTGTTGTGTTAGTGATGGTGGTCTCTTGTGTTAGTGATGGTGGTCTGTTGTGTTAGTGATGGTGGTCTCTTGTGTTAGTGATGGTTGTCTGTTGTGTTAGTGATGGTGGTCTGTTGTGTTAGTGATGGTGGTCTCTTGTGTTAGTGATGGTGGTCTGTTGTGTTAGTGATGGTGGTCTGTTGTGTTAGTGATGGTTGTCTGTTGTGTTAGTGATGGTGGTCTCTTGTGTTAGTGATGGTGGTCTGTTGTGTTAGTGATGGTGGTCTCTTGTGTTAGTGATGGTGGTCTGTTGTGTTAGTGATGGTGGTCTGTTGTGTTAGTGATGGTGGTCTGTTGTGTTAGTGATGGTGGTCTGTTGTGTTAGTGATGGTGGTCTGTTGTGTTAGTGATGGTTGTCTGTTGTGTTAGTGATGGTTGTCTCTTGTGTTAGTGATGGTGGTCTGTTGTGTTAGTGATGGTGGTCTGTTGTGTTAGTGATGGTTGTCTCATGTGTTAGTGATGGTTGTCTGTTGTGTTAGTGATGGTGGTCTGTTGTGTTAGTGATGGTGGTCTGTTGTGTTAGTGATGGTTGTCTGTTGTGTTAGTGATGGTGGTCTGTTGTGTTAGTGATGGTGGTCTCTTGTGTTAGTGATGGTTGTCTGTTGTGTTAGTGATGGTTGTCTGTTGTGTTAGTGATGGTGGTCTGTTGTGTTAGTGATGGTGGTCTGTTGTGTTAGTGATGGTTGTCTGTTGTGTTAGTGATGGTGGTCTGTTGTGTTAGTGATGGTGGTCTGTTGTGTTAGTGATGGTTGTCTGTTGTGTTAGTGATGGTGGTCTGTTGTGTTAGTGATGGTGGTCTGTTGTGTTAGTGATGGTTGTCTGTTGTGTTAGTGATGGTGGTCTGTTGTGTTAGTGATGGTGGTCTGTTGTGTTAGTGATGGTTGTCTGTTGTGTTAGTGATGGTTGTCTGTTGTGTTAGTGATGGTTGTCTGTTGTGTTAGTGATGGTGGTCTGTTGTGTTAGTGATGGTGGTCTCTTGTGTTAGTGATGGTTGTCTCTTGTGTTAGTGATGGTGGTCTGTTGTGTTAGTGATGGTGGTCTGTTGTGTTAGTGATGGTGGTCTGTTGTGTTAGTGATGGTGGTCTGTTGTGTTAGTGATGGTGGTCTGTTGTGTTAGTGATGGTGGTCTGTTGTGTTAGTGATGGTGGTCTGTTGTGTTAGTGATGGTGGTCTGTTGTGTTAGTGATGGTGGTCTGTTGTGTTAGTGATGGTGGTCTGTTGTGTTAGTGATGGTGGTCTGTTGTGTTAGTGATGGTTGTCTGTTGTGTTAGTGATGGTGGTCTGTTGTGTTAGTGATGGTGGTCTGTTGTGTTAGTGATGGTTGTCTGTTGTGTTAGTGATGGTTGTCTGTTGTGTTAGTGATGGTTGTCTGTTGTGTTAGTGATGGTGGTCTGTTGTGTTAGTGATGGTGGTCTCTTGTGTTAGTGATGGTTGTCTCTTGAGTTAGTGATGGTGGTCTGTTGTGTTAGTGATGGTGGTCTGTTGTGTTAGTGATGGTGGTCTGTTGTGTTAGTGATGGTGGTCTGTTGTGTTAGTGATGGTGGTCTGTTGTGTTAGTGATGGTGGTCTGTTGTGTTAGTGATGGTGGTCTGTTGTGTTAGTGATGGTGGTCTGTTGTGTTAGTGATGGTGGTCTGTTGTGTTAGTGATGGTGGTCTGTTGTGTTAGTGATGGTGGTCTGTTGTGTTAGTGATGGTTGTCTGTTGTGTTAGTGATGGTGGTCTGTTGTGTTAGTGATGGTGGTCTGTTGTGTTAGTGATGGTGGTCTGATGTGTTAGTGATGGTTGTCTCTTGTGTTAGTGATGGTGGTCTGTTGTGTTAGTGATGGTGGTCTCTTGTGTTAGTGATGGTGGTCTCTTGTGTTAGTGATGGTTGTCTGTTGTGTTAGTGATGGTTGTCTCTTGTGTTAGTGATGGTGGTCTGTTGTGTTAGTGATGGTTGTCTGTTGTGTTAGTGATGGTGGTCTGTTGTGTTAGTGATGGTGGTCTGTTGTGTTAGTGATGGTGGTCTGTTGTGTTAGTGATGGTTGTCTGTTGTGTTAGTGATGGTGGTCTGTTGTGTTAGTGATGGTGGTCTGTTGTGTTAGTGATGGTGGTCTGTTGTGTTAGTGATGGTGGTCTGTTGTGTTAGTGATGGTGGTCTGTTGTGTTAGTGATGGTGGTCTGTTGTGTTAGTGATGGTGGTCTGTTGTGTTAGTGATGGTGGTCTCTTGTGTTAGTGATGGTTTTCTGTTGTGTTAGTGATGGTGGTCTGTTGTGTTAGTGATGGTTGTCTCTTGTGTTAGTGATGGTGGTCTCTTGTGTTTGTGATGGTGGTCTGTTGTGTTAGTGATGGTGGTCTGTTGTGTTAGTGATGGTTGTCTGTTGTGTTAGTGATGGTGGTCTGTTGTGTTAGTGATGGTGGTCTGTTGTGTTAGTGATGGTTGTCTGTTGTGTTAGTGATGGTGGTCTGTTGTGTTAGTGATGGTGGTCTGTTGTGTTAGTGATGGTGGTCTGTTGTGTTAGTGATGGTGGTCTGTTGTGTTAGTGATGGTGGTCTGTTGTGTTAGTGATGGTGGTCTGTTGTGTTAGTGATGGTGGTCTGTTGTGTTAGTGAGGGTGGTCTGTTGTGTTAGTGAGGGTGGTCTGTTGTGTTAGTGAGGGTGGTCTGTTGTGTTAGTGATGGTGGTCTGTTGTGTTAGTGATGGTGGTCTGTTGTGTTAGTGATGGTGGTCTGTTGTGTTAGTGATGGTGGTCTGTTGTGTTAGTGATGGTTGTCTGTTGTGTTAGTGATGGTGGTCTGTTGTGTTAGTGATGGTGGTCTGTTGTGTTAGTGATGGTGGTCTGTTGTGTTAGTGATGGTGGTCTGTTGTGTTAGTGATGGTGGTCTGTTGTGTTAGTGATGGTGGTCTGTTGTGTTAGTGATGGTGGTCTGTTGTGTTAGTGATGGTGGTGTGTTGTGTTAGTGATGGTGGTCTGTTGTGTTAGTGATGGTGGTCTGTTGTGTTAGTGATTGTGGTCTGTTGTGTTAGTGAAGGTGGTCTGTTGTGTTAGTGAAGGTGGTCTGTTGTGTTAGTGAAGGTGGTCTGTTGTGTTAGTGATGGTTGTCTGTTGTGTTAGTGATGGTGGTCTGTTGTGTTAGTGATGGTGGTCTGTTGTGTTAGTGATGGTGGTCTGTTGTGTTAGTGATGGTGGTCTGTTGTGTTAGTGATGGTGGTCTGTTGTGTTAGTGATGGTGGTCTGTTGTGTTAGTGATGGTGGTCTGTTGTGTTAGTGATGGTGGTCTGTTGTGTTAGTGATGGTTGTCTGTTGTTTTAGTGATGGTGGTCTGTTGTGTTAGTGATGGTGGTCTGTTGTGTTAGTGATGGTGGTCTGTTGTGTTAGTGATGGTGGTCTGTTGTGTTAGTGATGGTGGTCTCTTGTGTTAGTGATGGTGGTCTGTTGTGTTAGTGATGGTGGTCTGTTGTGTGAGTGATGGTGGTCTGTTGTGTGAGTGATGGTGGTCTGTTGTGTTAGTGATGGTGGTCTGTTGTGTTAGTGATGGTTGTCTGTTGTGTTAGTGATGGTGGTCTGTTGTGTTAGTGATGGTGGTCTGTTGTGTTAGTGATGGTGGTCTGTTGTGTTAGTGATGGTGGTCTGTTGTGTTAGTGATGGTGGTCTGTTGTGTTAGTGATGGTTGTCTGTTGTGTTAGTGATGGTGGTCTGTTGTGTAAATATAATCATCTCCAACCAATCCTCTAGAAAACAAAGTAGACGGTGTCCAAATCTAAGACCAAACAAATTGTTACACCGCATTACGTAATGTTACTATTTCTAGACAATGTTCTTTTTTTAAACGTGACTTTTGCATATATATATATATATATATATATATATATATATATATATATATATATATATATAGGAATATAGCTACCAGCTGTAACTAGTGTAACAATATCTTACAATAAACGTGCACCCGCCATTGCATATTTTAGCGCCCACTGCCTGACATTAACCTATAAATGTTAATGAAGCTGTTGTGAGCTTGGCCCAGTAGAACACCCGGATGTCCCGCTGTTTTATAAGCTTGGCCAAACTGAATCTATTAACGAATCTCCACCATGATATGACAAACTCTATTGGTTTCACAGAACAAATATACATTCACACCATCACGTCATATAGCTGGCAGCTGTTTCACGGTTGATTTACTGAATAATTATCATTCATCCTTGTCTAATGCGTTTAACCCCTAGTCAGTAACTTACATATGAGCCATGTGAACTCTTTATTACAACATATACTTCAAGCCCTAATATCTTACATGCATTCTTTGGTTACAGGTCTCTGATCAGTGCCCGGATACGCAGCTCACGTTCCCATGAATCTCTGCTAGCCAGCCCTCCTAGCATGCACTCCTTCGACCTCCGCGACCCGGATGTGGAGGTCAAGCCACTCCACAGCAGCGTTTTGGGTCAAGGGCAGTGCTTCCGGGTGGCGACCTCCCAAGGCAGCAAGTACATCTCATGTACCACATCCGAGGAGAGAGATAAGTGGCTGTCCAGGTGAGTGAATGCACATTGGAAGTGCACATATTCATATTCGCTGTTTAATTATATATTTAAACAAAAATAATATAAATATAGCACCGCTTCTTCTTGTAATTATTTAAGTTTGGTTTTAGAATCAGCCTTAACAAGAAACAAGCATATGTGAATTCTTGACAACCTTTCAGTAGATTGTTCTTCCGTGCTGTAGGCAAAGACTTTCAGAGATCTCAAATCAGTACAAACTGTCAGGATTCCTGGTTGCTTCTAATCACTAAAGTTAATGAAAACAACATTAGTCACACGGTTGCATTCACTCTACCTTGTCTGATGGAACTCTTTCTTGCATTCACTCTACCTTGTCTGATGGAACTCTTTCTTGTATTCACTCTACCTTGTCTGATGGAACTCTTTCTTGCATTCACTCTACCTTGTCTGATGGAACTCTTTCTTGCATTCACTCTACCTTGTCTGATGGAACTCTTTCTTGCATTCACTCTACCTTGTCTGATGGAACTCTTTCTTGCATTCACTCTACCTTGTCTGATGGAACTCTTTCTTGCATTCACTCTACCTTGTCTGATGGAACTCTTTCTTGCATTCACTCTACCTTGTCTGATGGAACTCTTTCTTGCATTCACTCTACCTTGTCTGATGGAACTCTTTCTTGCATTGACTCTACCTTGTCTGATGGAACTCTTTCTTGCATTGACTCTACCTTGTCTGATGGAACTCTTTCTTGCATTGACTCTACCTTGTCTGATGGAACTCTTTCTTGCATTGACTCTACCTTGTCTGATGGAACTCTTTCTTGCATTGACTCTACCTTGTCTGATGGAACTCTTTCTTGCATTGACTCTACCTTGTCTGATGGAACTCTTTCTTGCATTGACTCTACCTTGTCTGATGGAACTCTTTCTTGCATTGACTCTACCTTGTCTGATGGAACTCTTTCTTGCATTGACTCTACCTTGTCTGATGGAACTCTTTCTTGCATTCTCTCTACCTTGTCTGATGGAACTCTTTCTTGCATTCACTCTACCTTGTCTGATGGAAGTCTTTCTTGCATTCACTCTACCTTGTCTGATGGAACTCTTTCTTGCATTAACTCTACCCCTAAACTGCTGACATTCCTCGTGTTTCTTTCTTTGGTTTCCTCCTACTACCTACAAGGTCTCTGTACTTTAACAACGCAGCTCGGTGTAACTACAGTGGAAACAAGCAAGGGAAAAAAATACATAAAAGTACCAAGGGATCAGACTGTAATAACCAACCCTCCCCCACCCCCCTGGCCAACTCTAAGCCATCCCACCCCTAAACCTCCACCCCCACCCAAGTACGTCTCTTATATCTTCAAGAAATGCTGGTTCTAGATGTACCTTAACCAATCATTGTTGGCGAAACAACATTCAAACTTTTTTTTTAAATAAAAAAACATGAATGTATCGCATTTTTCAGTTTTGGAACATCTTTCAAACCGGAATGTTCTCTTTTACACACATCTCTTGAGTTATTTCTTGACAAATTTTTAACTCTGTACAAACAAAACGTTTAATTTTTTAGGGGGAAAAAAGGAAGTCTGAAATAGTCTTCTGTTACATGCAATGTTTACCGCCATTTTAAAAAGACTACCTAAAACGAAGAGGGATGTTGAAAAACAAAATAGGCGCTATTGCTAGCATTCAAAAACTTACATGATTTAAAAACTGTTCATTGTTCATTGTTCATTTCTTAGAAATTGGTTTAAAAGAAACCAACGTTGCAGTTATGCTGAAATTCTTACCGAACTTTCTTGTAAAGAACTTTTTAAAAACTGTATTGTTGGTGCGTATCCCGTGTAAATGAGTGGCTATGCATGCAGTACATATTTTAGTTGGACAAGAACGTCTGCTGCTCGTCTGCTCCACGTGTCAGTGAGTTGTTGAAGTCCACCTGCTGTGTGATGTCCTCACCTGTTGCACCTGCTGTGTGATGTCCTCCAGCACGTCATGAGCCTTTGTGTTGAGAAACGATTACCTGGCACACAACCAAGTCATCATACCATTTACGTTCACTTTATTATAAGCAATATAGGCACACAACCAAATCATCAGAGCAATCACGTCCACTTTATTATAGGTACATGTAGACACACATGCAGGCACAACTCGACACATGTAGGAACACGCCAGGACACAATCAAGTCATCAGACCTTTCACTTTCACTTTGTTATAGGCAAGTCTAGGCACATTTAGGCTAAGTTAGGCACATTTAGGCTAAGTTAGGCACATGCAGGCTCATGCAGGCACTTATTGGCTCTCCTGATGAACATCAGCTTTTCTTTTGCTTGTCTTTCAGCGTCGTGGCCTTGGTTACAATCAAATGACGCTTGAATCCGGTTGTGTACAGAGATTAAATCTGGTTGTGTACATATATTATATCTGGCTGTGTACAGAGCTTAAAACTGGTTGTGTACAGAGATCAAATCTTTTTACGTACAAAAACATCTTGAAGTTTTCTGATTCAGAAACATATTAAATCGTTTCCGTACACATTCTCCAGTACATAATTATGTACACGTATTTCCGTTCGCCTTGTAATCCAGCTCAGAAATAATCACCAGCTCCGGACATACTGTCTTCTACCGCGGCCTAACAGAATATATATCGGTACCCATTCCTATTCCAACAGAACATCTATTCAGTCCTATTCCAACAGAATATCTATTCAGTCCTATTCCAAAAGAACATCTACCCAGCCCTATGCCAAAAGCACATCCATCTACTCAGTCATATTCCAACCGAATATCTACCCAGCCCTATTCCATACTGACATCCTTAGTCTCCTATAAACCTAGTTCACTTCTGTTCTAAATTTTGTCATGATTCCAAACGATGCCATCGTCCTTGTGTAGACTGGCCCATCACAGGTCTGCATTCCAGGTGTGACCTCACCTGCCAATCTATTTTAGCACGCAGACAGATGGGAGGCATCTGAAGACGTCTGGGGTAGGACGGCCCTTTCCTGTGACGTCATAAACATACGGCTTATTTTAACATCAGCCGTACACTCTGTATAACTTCTCTGTTTAAATTCACCTGTCAAATAGAACCTTTGGCATTGTGCGGTTATTGTCGGCAAGTTGTTCTGGTCTGGTGTGAGAAACGTAGGTCGAGTTAACGTCACGGCTAAAATACGTCACCGGTCTTTGGATTTCTTTGGGGCTGTAGTTATTGTGATCGTGTTGACTCATGATTGTGGTCCCATTGATGGAATTGACTCATGATTGTGGTCCCATTGATGCAATTGACTCAAGATTGTGGTCCCATTGATGGAATTGACTCATGATTGTGGTCCCATTGATGGAATTGACTCATGTTTGTGGTCCCATTGATGGAATTCACTCGTGATTGTGGTCCCATTGATGGAATTGACTCGTGATTGTGGTCCAATTGATGGAATTGACTCGTGATTGTGGTCCCATTGATGGAATTGACTCGTGATTGTGGTCCCATTGATGGGTGACTCATGATAGTTGTCCCATTGATGGAATTGACTGATTATTTTGGCACCATTCATGTGTTTGTCTCATGATTGTAGCACCATTCATGTGCTTGACTCATAATTGTAGCACCGCTGAAAGTTATGAACAGAGCATGTGTGTCGTTGAGCACATAAGCACATTCAACTCTACACAGTAATCTCAAAACGCATCACTAAGTGTGTAAAGAACTCAACGTCCTGACTGTTTTTGGCCACAAAACTAAAAACATAGATCGTACATGTGCTACTGAGTTTCAAGGGGCATGTAATCACTACATGCGTTACTTTACTACATTGAGTTATTGGCCGTCAGGCCTTTATGTCCATCATCCATCCACGGTCCAGTGAATTTGATTCGCCACATACGTCATTGTTATGTGTTTGGTTGTTGCACTGTCACCATTTCGACGTGTAAGTTATAAGCCAATGGTTCTGAACCTTGTTGGAGGTACTGAACCCCACCAGTTTCATATGCGCATTTACCGAACCCTTCTTCATGGGAAAAATAAAATATGATTTTTTAAAAACCCTTTTTCTTGACCTCCGCTGAACCCCCGAGACTAATTCACTGAACCCCTGGGGTTTGATAGAACCCAGGTTAAGAACCACTGTTATAAGCTTATACGATACTCTGAGCTGTTTCAAAATAAGAGTTTACTGGGACGGAATAAGTGTTTTAAGAAGAACGCCTCGGTCACAATGTTTTGTTTGGTCAAGTGTTGTTTGTGGTTCTTTGCTTCAGCACCGTCTATCACACCAGTACATTTGAAATAATAATCGTTGATTCTCTCTTGTCTCAGTTTAAGACGAGTGGCCCGGCCCCATGAGGAGCACTCACGACGATCGGACAACTCTCTCAAACTGTGGGTGGTGGAGGCCAAAAATGTGGCAGCAAAGAAAAGGTGAGTGACCAGTTGTTTTGTAGTCTTCCTACTCTGATTACTCTCCTCTTCCTCCCGGTCCACTGTTATAACAAGGAAAATTACATGATTAATTCAGATCTTCAGTCTGTATAGCATCCTGACTCCACTATCAGGTTCAGCCAGATATATAAACATAAGATAGAATAAAGTCCTCCAATAAGTAGAATAAAGTCCTCCAATAAGCTGTCATATAGAGGTATCACATTATAATATAAGAATGTGAGTTTGTTCACGACAAACTTTGTGTTACTTTGTATAAGTCATTGTATTGTGTTACTTTGTATAAGTCATTGTATTGTGTTACTTTGTATAAGTCATTATATTGTGTTACTTTGTATAAGTCATTGTATTGTGTTACTTTGTATAAGTCATTGTATTGTGTTACTTTGTATAAGTCATTGTATTGCTTCATTTTCATCAGTGGTGTCCTACTCCTTGCCAAACACCTTTAAACATGTCTGATATTTATCGGAGTCCAGTCATTATACTTTGAGAACTATCATATTATGTACACCCTTTCCAAGTACGTCCCTTTTTTAGTTCATAACACGGAAAACTAGCATGATGCACAGTGAATTTATCCAACACATTATTGTGAAAGGGATGCACACTGCGTGTGTTGCATGAACTCATACATAGCAGGGCCCCATGAACTCATACATAGCAGGGCCCCATGAACTCATACATAGCAGGGCCCCATGAACTCATACATAGCAGGGCCCCATGAACTCATACATAGCAGGGCCCCATGAACTCATACATAGCAGGGCCCCATGAACTCATACATAGCAGGGCCCCAAGGCCTCGAGCTTATAGTCTACGCAGCAGGACTAAGTTAAGGCTAATGGTTGCATTTAATATATATATATATTTTTTTACCCTTTATTAAATACCATATGTTTATGCTCATACAAAATATATTTCAGATCAGTTTTACCAGACACATCATACCCCTAGTTCGTCATGCCCCTAGTTGGTCATACCCCTAGTTCGTCATGCGCCTAGTTCGTCATACCCCTAGTTCGTCATGCCCTTAGTTCGTCATACCCCTAGTTCGTCATACCCCTAGTTCGTCATACCCCTAGTTCGCCATGCCCTTAGATCGTCATACCCCTAGTTCGTCATACCCCTAGCTCGTCATGCCCTTAGTTCGTCATACCCCTAGTTCGTCATACCCCTAGTTCGTCATGCCCTTAGTTCGTCATACCCCTAGTTCGTCATGCCCTCAGTTCGTCATACCCCTAACTCGTCATGCCCTTAGTTCGTCATACCCCTAGTTCGTCATACCCCTAGTTCGTCATGCCCCTAGTTGGTCATACCCCTAGTTCGTCATGCCCTTAGTTCGTCATACCCCTAGTTCGTCATACCCCTAGTTCGTCACACCCCTAGTTCGTCACGCCCCTAGTTCGTCACGCCCCTAGTTCGTCATACCCCTAGTTCGTCATACCCCTAGTTGGTCATACCCCTAGTTCGTCATGCCCTTAGTTCGTCATACCCCTAGTTTGTCATGCCCTAGTTCGTCATGCCCTTAGTTCGTCATGCCCCTAGTTCGTCATACCCCTAGTTCGTCATACCCCTAGTTTGTCATACCCCTAGTTCGTCATGCCCCTAGTTCGTCATGCCCCTAGTTGGTCATGCCCCTAGTTCGTCATGCCCCTAGTTCGTCATGCCCTAAGTTCGTCATGCCCTAAGTTCGTCATGCCCTAAGTTCGTCACGCCCCTAGTTCGTCACGCCCCTAGTTCGTCACGCCCCTAGTTCGTCACGCCCCTAGTTCGTCACACCCCTAGTTCGTCACGCCCCTAGTTCGTCACACCCCTAGTTCGTCACACCCCTAGTTGGTCAAACCCCTAGTTCGTCATACCCCTAGTTCGTCATACCCCTAGTTCGTCATGCCCCTAGTTCTTCATGCCCCTAGTTCTTCATACCCCTAGTTCGTCATACCCCTAGCTCCTCATACCCCTAGTTCTTCATACCCCATTTACTGCTATGTAACTAACTTCTATGTTATCGGTGTATGACGTCATTCTATTTTGCTGTCTTTCTTTCCCCTCACTCCACCTGGCCCTGTACAGGAAGTAATTCACCTGCCAGTTGCCAGGCATCTTTGAGTTGTTGTCCCCCCCCTCCCCACACACACACTTCCATTCAGAAGCAGGCCTCGTCTAGATTGCTTAACTTTTTCTCATTTTGTCTGGGTACATGCTAACAACGTCAACGAGAGACCGGTGCACGACTAAAGGTCTTCGGTCATCTTCGGGCAAACACCGAACACATAAATAGATGCGCACGTTTTAGAGCTTAGTTATTGGAGTTGCTAGAGAGAAACACACACACACGCAACCGTTGCTTCAAACATGTATCATGAAAGACTACGTCTGTCTAAA
The DNA here is from genome assembly GCA_944989445.1 of Ampullaceana balthica. Lineage (NCBI taxonomy): Eukaryota > Metazoa > Mollusca > Gastropoda > Lymnaeidae > Ampullaceana > Ampullaceana balthica. The sequence continues at coordinate 653,937 of CALYLW010000184.1, read as the reverse complement.
GCTTGGTGACCCTCCTGTACCATTAATCTGGACCTTCTAATTACCTACACGTGGACAACCATGTTACCCCAGACATGTTACCCCAGAGTGCCAATGTTCCCTGTAAGGTTCGTTGGTCCGTGTGCAAAGTTGCTCAGCATCCATATTTTGTGCAATATTTTAGCAAATTTGCTGCGCGGTAATTCAAAACTGCTGCGCGGTAATTCAAAACTGCTGCGCGGCGTCTGTCAAATATCTGCGCGACCGCGCACCCGCGCAGCTTAAAGGGAACATTACCCCAGAATGTTACCTTAGTCTTGTTACCTCACACATGTTACCCCAGACTGTTACCTCAGACTGTTCACAGACTCACCAAGCAGCAGAAAGAAAGCCATTTCCAGTCTTGTTGCCAATGTCAAGCCGCGGTATCTAATCTCCGACCCAGGCCAATGAAACCCGCGCTGTACCACAAAGGCCATTATCTCCAGGTGTCCGGAAAGGATTTCCCGTTGTTCCGAGGACACAGGCCAGTGATTGCTGTTTGGTTGCCATTTAGTGGCTCGGCTGACGGGCCCTGGTGCGGCAGGCAGGTTTCATTCGTTACGTCATGTCTGTTATCTGGATGCGAGCTGTCTGGTTGATTTACTAAACGGAAGGGCACGATGGTAAGGTGAACATTTTCGGTAATAATAAGAAATCAAAAGTTGCGATCCTTGGCTTAAAGATGGGCGTCGCTATAATTTATGTCATCAAGTGAAAGACGTAAGCCTAACACTTGGGGTTAGCACGTAGCCCAGTGTCTGGGGGAGTCACACAATCAAGTCGCTCTCCACATTGAAAAGTTAAGTCTGGTGGGGATGTAATCAGGCTGGGTAGAAATGAATGTTAAATTTAAAAAAAAAGAAATCTGCGTGAGCCTGACAGTACGCTACGAAACAAAATTATTCAATTTCAACGGCCTCCTACCAGGCTCATGCATATGCTTTTTACATTTGTTCCATACTGAAACCTCTATGTTTTTAATATATTTACAAATGCGTTAGTTCAGGCGACAATCTCACACAAAGAGACGACCCACTTCTACATATGTTTACCACGCCTTTATTCATTTTCAAACACTAACACGCCATGTCAGAGATTACGTCATTGATGAACCCAACATCCTCAAATTAATGAGCACACATCAAAGCATTCATAGACATCATAGACTTTATTTAATTATTTAATAAACATCAGTGGTCCTCAGTTGCTGATCTCTCGGAGGCCCTCAAGGAACTGCAAATTGTATTGGAGACTATTGAATGATCCAGGCAAGCCACTGGGCTAGAGACAGCTGAGCTATGTATATGTGTCATTTCCTCATTGTAGTGTTCCAGTTTTTGCTCCCTGAATTTTTGTGTTGAAGTTGTAACGAATCAAGTTTAATCTTGCAGCACATTGAAATGCCTGTAACAAATGTGTCTACATTATGTCAATCATAGTATAGTTGAAAAAGGGTTTTGAGGAGGGGGGATGTTTAGAATCGCTTCACAAGTTGCCAGCGACTTAAGATTAAGATGATGACTAAGTTTGGCTGAGTCACTTCGATGACTGACTCACTTAGATGACTGACTCACTTAGATGACTGAATGCGCACCATATTATTTGGGGCGCAATGTTGCAAGTGATTTATGGCGATTTGAAAGTTGTTATTTCCTTTTATGTGAAGTGGATTTTCACAATAATTTGCGATATGGTGAGCACAGGAATACGTCTACAAATACCGCCCTTCACCTCTATCACACACGCGCACACATACACACACACTCACGCACGCACATGCATTCGCATTTGTTTTATTTGTATAAGCCCAAGGTTGCAATAAATTGTTTTTCTTAAATTAGCCTCATCGATAACGTCTTCTATAATCTAACAATTGCATTTATAATCTAATGCCCCGTAAATTTATAAATAATATTTCAACATAATGTCGTCATAGACACGTCACTACAAACCTGTATATCAGCCGATTTATTCGAGGCGTTAATTTACGTTATCAGGTACGAGCCCCTACTGTAGCGTTATCAGGCAGCTTTAAAATAAAATTATAGCACGTGCCTCGCGCTGCATGCCGCAGCTGTTCTGTCTCCCCTCCCCCCCCCCACCTTCAGTTATAAGCACATCCAGAGATCCGTTTGGATACGATTTGCCGCGGAAAGGCGATGCTAGGTGTGGCGCCGTAAAAACCACGCTAGGTGTGCAGCGGTGATATCGCTCCAAAAAGGGGACAAAAAAATCTGAAGTCGATACAAAATGTGTCCAAAATATCACTGTCGCCTTGGTCTTCGATCGAACCCTTTCAGAAGTAGTGCTTCTGGTAGTTGTAGTGGTTTGACGTTCCGGAAACATTTCATTTTCATCGGTTATATTTGAAACGAAACCGACCACAGAGTTAGGACGATGGGGCTGTGGACGTAGCTGTTGCCACTGGTCGTCCTAACCGCAATCCAAACACCCCCAAGGCGCTAAGACAGATAACGATTGTTACCTGAAAATGTTAATTAAATACTTTGCGAGCGTCAGTTCATTGGTAAATGTGTTATCAAAGTGCTGTTATAATTCATGTTATGTCAAAATCAATTTACGCGGTGAACTATTCCAACCCGCATGACGCAAGTACACAGTAGGTAAGTCAACACATTAACGTGTCAATTGACGCCTCATTTTAACGAACCCATAGATGAATTTAAAAAAGTATAACATATTGATGTTATTTTATGGACAAACAATATTTAACATTCGATGTCTCGAAATAAGTGGATTTTTTTTTCCTATACGAAATAAGTGGATTCACGCGAGATTTAACTGTTCTCTAAGAGCATTTAAAAAAAAATTTAAACACAACTCATTTACAAAATAATAATAATAATAATAATACTAATATTTTTTAATTGAGGCCAGTTACTATCCAAACATTTTCCACCGAAAACTCATGCCTTCAATTGTGTTGACATCTAGTCACCAATAGAAATAATAGCGTTTGTCTTTCAAATCTGTTTTCGGTTTCTTGTCTTGATATCAAGTAGTGAAGCTAAACCGTGCATTTACTTCATAGTCTGCTGCAAGTGAGTCATTTTTAATGTGTAAGTTAGAACATTTACCATATAGAAAGAAGATCAAATCAAGATCAAAAATAAACCAGCAACAATAAGAAAATGTCATCTTTCTTAGGGGAGGGGGCGGCAAGGAAACAATGCCATGGGCTACTAGTACCAGGGGTGAGAAAAGTTTAAGAGGGTTATATCCTTCAATCAATTCTTCCCGTGCACTGGTATGTATACACATTTTACAAGTAAGCACGAAGATGGTTTGGAGATATCTGCTGTAGGAGAATTCAGACTCACACGCTGCTTGTTTCTGAGAAAGCGCTACACTATCCCAGTGGTTCTCAAATTTTAGTAGTCACTATTTCAAGTCTAGAAAGAATTGAATTCGATTAACCCACGGTTGGTAGCAACCATTTGAAACTTTAGGTAAAAGCCTACAATTTTCGACCAGGGGACCCTTGACCTTACCTCAGTTCAAGAACCACTGAGCTATGTGAAGACTTATTAATGACGGGGAAGAGTTTTCACTGGCACAATCATGATTGAACATCCACATGTTGAAATTATTGAAATGCAAAAACTTCTTATATTGTAAATGTGATTTTAATCTTGATTTCTCAGTTCATTACCGCAAGATAAATATAGGAGAAATACAAATATTTATTAGTATGAAAATTTTGCATTTCAAGTTTATAATTACATGTAACGCATTTAGTTTCATTCTCAAAGTTTTAAAAAATAGTTATACAAAATCTTTTATCTGAATACACCCAAAAGAATTTCGCACGACCATGTTCTGGTTTCCAGACACCCGCTGTAGAATCCCCCAACATAAGTGCCACCACACTCGGCAGATTACTGACATTTGAAGAAGAGCGCTTTCCCTTCCTGTGGAGTTTTGTTTATAAACACCATGGCAACGGGGCATCTTACGCACTCGACCAGTGAGGGTTATTTTTGGTTGGCGGAACGGGAATTCCCACGTAACGACCAGATAAGAGCAACGCCGTGAACTTTAGAGCTGTAAAATGAACTGTTGTTTTTGTTCGAAGACAAATCCTTGTCTCGTAATCCCGTAGAAACACTGGCCCGCGAGGTTTGTTCCCAAAACACTTTAGGAAGTGCCGATTGTTTGTGTTGTCATCTTGCTGTGTTGTCATCTATTTACTTAGCATGCGAATCCCGGTAATGTGTTTGTCCCGAGTCCCGTTGAACTGTAAACAATGACTGTCGTCTCTTGTGTCTAGTTTGGACAATCGCCTTCACCCGCCCGTCGTGCGGGGGGTGGGGGGTGGTATCATTCGCAAGAGTCCATAAAGTTATAATCCAAGGTTTGGAAACTTGCTCGCGGCACGCATGTCCGCATTGGTACATGGAGCGATTGTCGAGAGTTTGGATGGCCAAAGAAATGATGTGGAATAAAACTGTCGGTGTATCTGACTGGAAGATTAACACGGAAGGATAAACTTAAACTTAGCCATATCGTCTAGAAGGGTTAGGCGACGAGCGCTCATTTTGTCATTCATCCAACATTCCCTAAAAATGTTCGGTGAGCCCTGCATTAGACCGAGTGTTGCGCACACACAAAAATAAATAAAATAAAATAATTCAAAAGTTATTTTAGACATAAAGAAGCCGGGATTTCCCCGTACGTGTGATGATCTAATATTCTAAATTAAATAGTTAAATTTTATGAAAACGTTTCGTGTAACTTATGTTCTATCAAGCTCATTCATCATTCAAGTACCTTTGGCGAGCCGTATGAAATGGAGTCGCGGGCCGGTTATGATCCGCGGGCCGTAGTTTGGCGACCCCTGCTCTAACCAATGGTCGTGTTGGTCAATGCAATAACAAATTTAATGCAACTCAGGCTGAAAGCTCGAATTAAACCCTGACAACCATTTTGCATATTAAACAAATCCTTTGTTAATTGCTCATTACAATGTCCACGAACTTAACAGATGTGTATGATACCTTTCCCTCCCCACTTGCCGCCATGACCCCCCCCCCACGGGCATCCACCCCCCTCCTAACACCGACCTATGAAAATGATGTACGGCTGCGGGCGGATGCTCGCCCTTGTTTATTTTAGGTAGATACTCATTCGACCTGACGAGCCCCCAAGTCTACTTGACTTGTCGACAGTTTATGACTTGTTACCGACTCCCAGGAGCGGGTTGGTCTCTGACTACTAACAATAACAGACCCCGGGCTCACAGCACATTAGCAGACGTCGTGTTACACCGAGGCCTGCACTTAGCATTTTGTTGTTTACATTTCAAACTTGCAAGGGCTTTAAACCCACTTAGTGCACTTGGGACACACTTTTAGGTGATCCAGAAATTATTAAAGGGAGATAAACATTAAGACGTTGATGTTTAAAATTTATTTTGAGATAAATCGCAGGACGCAATAATCTTCTGTATAGAAGGAGCGTCTGTAAACAGATAAGATAATGTGTCCCACACCCTGCAGCCCCTAAAAAAAACACTATAACCGTCAGAAGCAGCTTAAAACACAATTTCAGTTACTCTCCCTACCCCCCCCCCAACTCGACCTGTATTTTCTAGAAAATGGAAAAACAAACTTGCTACAATATTATGTAGATTAATTTGTCACCCAGTTAACATTTGTGGTTTCTTTTTTAAATTTTTTTTTAAATTCTCTTTCTTACGTCAGTATTTTCACAAAATGTAAATAATAGGTTACTTAATATGATAATCTAACCCAGTGGTTCCCAAACATTTTTGTGTGGTGACCCCTTGTTATGTAAGCCATGTGACCAGCGACCCCCATGAAATTTAAATAAGTCATTTTCAATAAAGTTTTTTACAAAATAGAGCAAATTTGCATTATAGTGAATATTTTTCTAATCGACAGTTGGCGACCCCCAGAATACCCAAAGCTAACCCCTTTGGGGGTCGCGACCCACAGGTGTGGAACTGCTGTCCTAAACCATATTCCTCACCCATGATAGGTTTCTTAATCTCCTACGTGTTAGTTAAACCATATTCCTCACCCATGATAGGTTACTTAATCTCCAACTTGTTAGTTAACCCATAATCCTCACCAATGTTCCATTTAAGCTGCGCAGCCGTGCAGATATCTGACAAACGCTGCGCAGCAGTTTAGTATAACCGTGCAGCAAATTTTGTAAAATATTGCACAAAAAATGAATGCTGTGCAACTTTAAAAAATGAAATGACCCCCTTTCCAGTCCATGACGGACTATGAGGCAAGTGATGTAGCGTTCACAAGTTTTTAGCCACCACTAACGAGCAGGGGAATGTGTGGCCAGCACAATGCCCCAGGGGCCTTGCCAGTACCTGGGCTTGATCCCGCGACTCGGGATCTGCCTCGCATCGATAGTCCAGTGCGCTACCATATAGACCATCGGGCCCCGTATTATTATTGTGCAACTTTGCACACAAGTTTTCGTACTTTGCACAAGGACCAACGTACCTTAGAGGGAACATTGATCCTCAATCATGACACTTATCTGGGGAAATTTTGAAAATCTTTGGCCCCTTCTTTTCCTTATTTTCCGTATTCTTAGCCCATTTCTGAAGCATATGTAAAAACATCAAACATCCTTAAATCGGCTTTAAGACATACATGGTGACACTGGATTATTTTTGCACAACTGTTAACTCCTTTCCCTGTGGATAAACATTGTGTCCCCCCAACTTTTACAGTGTTTATTTCAGTTAGTATTTCAATAGTAATTCCCCTGTTGAACCAGGCTTTTTATTTCTTGTGTTTTATTTTTCCCTACAGTTTCTTCTGTGAAATATTACTTGATGGTACCATCTATGCCAAGACTTCAGTGAAAACAATGACAGAAATGCTGTTCTGGGGGGAACATTTTGAGTTCAAGTAAGTTCAAGAATGTCTCTTCTGTGGTCTAAGAATGTCTGATGTGTAATCTTGGAATGTCTGCTGTGTAATCTTGGAATTTCTGCTGTATGGTCTTGGAATTTCTGCTGTGTGGTCTTGGAATGTCTGCTGTGTGGTCTTGGAATGTCTGCTGTGTGGTCTTGGAATGTCTGCTGTGTGGTCTTGGCATGTCTGCTGTGTGGTCTTGGCATGTCTGCTGTGTGGTCTTGGAATGTCTGCTGTGTGGTCTTGGCATGTCTGCTGTGTGGTCTTGGCATGTCTGCTGTGTGGTCTTGGAATGTCTGCTGTGTGGTCTTGGAATGTCTGCTGTGTGGTCTTGGAATGTCTGCTGTGTAGTCTTGGAATGTCTGCTGTGTGTACACAACTCCATGAGGTAATAATAAACCAAGATTTATTGAGCTTAGACAAGTTCACAACAAGGTGATAAGGTCGTTTTTTTCTCCTTGTCATTTTGTCATGAAACCCGAAAGATTATTATAACTCCTGTGATGTATCTGCTCTGGTGTAACTGAAAAGTATTTTCATGTTTGATTGTTTGCCAGTCTTAGCAGTTAGTCATCACGCTGGGGACCACGGATGGCATTGTATTACTGTAAAGTTGTTTGTTTTGTTCCACAGAAATCTACCCCTTGTAGACATCATCACTGTCAACTTGTACAGAGAGGCAGACAAGAAGAAGAAAAAAGACAAAGACACCTTAGTTGGTGAGTTTTGTTAGTGCAAGAGATCATGTCACGGAATTTCAATCTACTCACGTTTTAAGGGAAAATTGGGGAGGGAGGAGGAGTGGTAAATTGGTGAGTTCTGGGATGTAGTTGAATTAGATGGGAAATTGTATTATTATTATTTTTTTAATATATTTAAATGGAATTCTTGATTTACTTCCTGTACATTATTTGTGCAATGAATTTAAGATTTTTCTTTTAGTTCTTTTGTCTTCAAAATATTTTTTAAACCAATGACATGTATTGATTTCATATAGTTTTAGAGTTGTGTGTAAGTGAACCCTGTTTTAGAGTTGTGTGTAAGTGAACCCTGTTTTAGAGTCGTGTGTAAGTGAACCCTGTTTTAGAGTTGTGTGTAAGTGAACCCTGTTTTAGAGTTGTGTGTAAGTGAACCCTGTTTTAGAGTTGTGTGTAAGTGAACCCTGACCTAATTTGGCCTGTAATGGTATCTAGACCTTGTTAATTACACTTTAACTTATTGTAGATTTACTTATCAAATCTTCTCCACCAATATTCTGTTAATTAACTTGATGTTGTTGTTCTCCCCCAGGCTACATCAATCTGTCTCTATCAGAACTAGAGAACAGGCAGCTGTTTGAGAAGTGGTGAGCAGCTTGGCTTCGTTGTCTCCTGAGAACTAACTTTCATAGAATCTCTGGACTCATTGTTTTAAAACTTTTAATCATATCTTACTAGCTACTCCTAACAACTTCATTCTAAAAAAATTTTTATACATCATTTTCCCCCAAGCCACACTCTAAAAAAGATACAATAATTTTGAACTCTTTTCATATCATAAAAATCTAAATATCTCTCAAATTCTTTACTTCCCCAATGCCCACTTTTCTAAATTGAGATTTGATTAGTCACATCGGCACACAAATAATATTTTTTTTACATGATCAGATGCAAAATAATGGAAGCCTGCTTTTAAATTTTATAAAGTTTTGTGATTTCATTTTCTATTATTTTTTTAATTTTTGCTTCATTGGACATTGGCATTTGTTTTTGTGAAATGAAATTCTTTTGACATTTAAATGACAGACTTTTGACATTTAAATGACAGACCTTGTTTCACTTCCTCCCCCGCCCTTCCCCCCTGTCTTCCCCCCCCCCTGTCTTTTCCAGGTTGACTTGCCGTTCTGGGACTGTGGGCAAAGCTGGCAAGGAGACCAAGAGTGAGCTGCCCATCATTCGATTAAAAGCCCGGAGACAGACAGTTAATATATTACCACTTGATGCTTATCAGTCTTTCATTCAGGTTTGTCCAATATTCTTGATAGTACCCCTCCATTGCAGGACGACTTAAATTTGTACGCACCCTGCCTTTTAGCTGCAATCATCACATTCATCTTAAAATATAAAGTAGTTATGCAATATTTTTAAATAACTTACAAAATGTTATTTAGTTATATTAAATTTTAATAAGTCAAATTTTTCTTTGAGATAATCTTCTGTATAGGAGTGTCTGTAACAGATGAGATAATCTTCTGTATAGGAGTGTCTGTAACAGATGAGATAATCTTCTGTATAGGAGTGTCTGTAACAGATGAGATAATCTTCTGTATAGGAGTGTCTGTAACAGATGAGATAATCTTCTGTATAGGAGTGTCTGTAACAGATGAGATAATCTTCTGTATAGGAGTGTCTGTAACAGATGAGATAATCTTCTGTATAGGAGTGTCTGTAACAGATGAGATAATCTTCTGTATAGGAGTGTCTGTAACAGATGAGATAATCTTCTGTATAGGAGTGTCTGTAACAGATGAGATAATCTTCTGTATAGGAGTGTCTGTAACAGATGAGATAATCTTCTGTATAGGAGTGTCTGTAACAGATGAGATAATCTTCTGTATAGGAGTGTCTGTAACAGATGAGATAATCTTCTGTATAGGAGTGTCTGTAACAGATGAGATAATCTTCTGTATAGGAGTGTCTGTAACAGATGAGATAATCTTCTGTATAGGAGTGTCTGTAACAGATGAGATAATCTTCTGTATAGGAGTGTCTGTAACAGATGAGATAATCTTCTGTATAGGAGTGTCTGTAACAGATGAGATAATCTTCTGTATAGGAGTGTCTGTAACAGATGAGATAATCTTCTGTATAGGAGTGTCTGTAACAGATGAGATAATCTTCTGTATAGGAGTGTCTGTAACAGATGAGATAATCTTCTGTATAGGAGTGTCTGTAACAGATGAGATAATCTTCTGTATAGGAGTGTCTGTAACAGATGAGATAATCTTCTGTATAGGAGTGTCTGTAACAGATGAGATAATCTTCTGTATAGGAGTGTCTGTAACAGATGAGATAATCTTCTGTATAGGAGTGTCTGTAACAGATGAGATAATCTTCTGTTTAGGAGTGTCTGTAACAGATGAGATAATCTTCTGTATAGGAGTGTCTGTAACAGATGAGATAATCTTCTGTATAGGAGTGTCTGTAACAGATGAGATAATCTTCTGTATAGGAGTGTCTGTAACAGATGAGATAATCTTCTGTATAGGAGTGTCTGTAACAGATGAGATAATCTTCTGTATAGGAGTGTCTGTAACAGATGAGATAATCTTCTGTATAGGAGTGTCTGTAACAGATGAGATAATCTTCTGTATAGGAGTGTCTGTAACAGATAAGATAAGAAGATTGTACTCATTTATGATTATTATTTTTTTGTTGTAATTAGACATGCATGTTTTATTGTATAGCTGTAAACACTGGTTCTCAATCTGTGTCCCCGTGTCTCTCCAGTATTTAACTAGTGACTACAAACAACTGTGCCAAATGTTTGAACCCCTGCTGGCGGTCAGGGAGAAAGAAGACTTCGCCACCAGCCTCGTCCACATCCTGCAGAAGCAGAGCAAGGCGTGCGAGTTCCTGTCTGACATCGTCATGGAGGAGATCTCAAGGCTAGGTCAGGACGCAATGCTCACGAGCTTTCTACAGCTCTTGATTACTTTCATGAGTCTATAATATATATATATATATACTATATATATAATATATACAATTTTAAACATTTCTATGTTATTGTTCTACATTAATACTCTGTTTTCATTAGCTTAAACTTTCTTTGGCTACATTTTTGAAAGTTGTAACTTTTTTTGTATTGCTAGTTTTTGCTTTTTTATTAATTAAAACTTATTTCAGTGATGCCCAAATGTTGTCTCAAATTTATTAACATAAAGCTATAGATAAGCTTTGATAGCTGAACCGATTCAATATATTCTTGTGATAGATAGTTTGCTTGTTAAGTAGGAAACTGTTGCTAATGACATTGAACTTGATGTCCTCAGATGATGAGCACCTGACCTTCAGAGGGAACAGCATAGCCACCAAAGCCATGGAGGCCTACATGAAACTAGTTGGGGAGAAGGTAAATATTTGTACCTGTCGCTAGTCATTTGAGGTTGTGGCACTGAAACATTTTCTAGGGACTATATTTTATTTACTGACCACTCTGTGGGTGTGAAATCCAAGGGGCTTCACTGGCTACTATCTGCTATATGTATGGTATATACTATCAAATATACTGTCAGAGAGTGCTGCTTGTCATGACAGGTTATCTCAAAGTATACAACAATCAAATGATGTTTAAATTCTATATAATCATCTGCTGGTCATGAAATGTATAATAACGTTTAGCATATGTGATTTCATTTGATCTATTCTCCCACTCACTTGTTAAATGGAATCAGGGTCTGTTAAATCTGACAATTGACTTGCTTGGGTTCTGCCATCAATCTTTAAGCAAAAGGCAGAGGCGTCACTAGAGTTGCCTTCACCCAGTACGGTGGTAGCTCATGGTGTCACCCCCTCGCTAATAACCCCATAGACCTCCTCCAAGTCTGACAGTGCCAAATAACGGGAACATACTTAATTTTATACTTTGGTGTCACCACCCCTTGTGATTGTGCCACCCTGTGCAGGCCGCACCCGCGCAAGGGTAAATCATCTGTAAATTTCTATTTGAACATTATTAAACAATGATTTTTTTCCTTGTAATTTTTTTTTCTTATGCCAAAGACCAGTGGTACTCTAACTATGTTATGATTAGAGGGTTTTATGGATTTTTGTTAATGTTAAGTTTTTTAAAAATTTATATATTTCTTAAAATCTAAAAAGCATAACCAAATATTTACTTTTTATGTTTGCTTTCCCCAGTACCTGAAAGATACGCTTGGTGATTTCATCAGTCAAATGATCCAGTCAACGGATGACTGCGAAGTTGACCCCACCAAAGTCAGCACCCCCCAGCTCCTGGTCTGTCAGCAGAAGAACCTTGACATGTATTCCAACATGGCTTGGGTCAAGGTCATCAACTCCTTCTGCTACTTCCCTAAGTAAGTACGCTACTTCTCTAACTTCCTCTCGTCATTTTCTACTTCTCTACCTTCGTCTGGTCATTTGCTACTTCTCTACCTTCCTCTGGTCATTTGCTACTTCCCTAAGTAAGTACGCTACTTCTCTACCTTGGTCTGGTCATTTGTTCAAAACCAAAATTGGATGAATGACATTTTTATTTTCTTGAAAAACTTTCCATAACATTTTGGAATTGTCGTAGGGGGAGATTGTGGTTGAAAATACTTTTTTTTAATTAAAAGCATTTTAAACAAATCTGGTTTTTTTTTAAAAATGGGAAGTGTATTTGATACAATGATAAGACCTTACCTAGAGGTGACATTTGGTTGAATGATAAGATCTGGCCTAGAGGTGACATTTGTTTGAATGATAAGATCTGGCCTTGAGGTGACATTTGGTTGAATGATAAGATCTGGCCTAGAAGTGACATTTGGTTGAATGATAAGATCTGGCCTAGAGATGACATTTGGTTGAATGATAAGATCTGGCCTAGAGGTGACATTTGGTTGAATGATAAGACCTTACCTAGAACTGACATTTGGTTGAATGATAAGATCTGGCCTTGAGGTGACATTTGGTTGAATGATAAGATCTGGCCTTGAGGTGACATTTGGTTGAATGATAAGATCTGGCCTTGAGGTGACATGTGGTTGAATGATAAGATCTGGCCTAGAGGTGACATTTGTTTGAATGATAAGATCTGGCCTAGAAGTGACATTTGTTTGAATGATAAGATCTGGCCTAGAACTGACATTTGTTTGAATGATAAGATCTGGCCTAGAAGTGACATTTGGTTGAATGATAAGATATGGCCTAGAACTGACATTTGTTTGAATGATAAGATCTGGCCTTGAGGTGACATTTGGTTGAATGATAAGATCTGGCCTTGAGGTGACATTTGGTTGAATGATAAGATCTGGCCTTGAGGTGACATTTGGTTGAATGATAAGATCTGGCCTTGAGGTGACATTTGGTTGAATGATAAGATCTGGCCTAGAGGTGACATTTGGTTGAATGATAAGATCTGGCCTTGAGGTGACATTTGGTTGAATGATAAGATCTGGCCTTGAGGTGACATTTGGTTGAATGATAAGATCTGGCCTAGAGGTGACATTTGTTTGAATGATAAGATCTGTCCTAGAAGTGACATTTGGTTGAATGATAAGATCTGGCCTAGAACTGACATTTGTTTGAATGATAAGATCTGGCCTTGAGGTGACATTTGGTTGAATGATAAGATCTGGCCTAGAGGTGACATTTGGTTGAATGATAAGATCTGGCCTAGAGGTGACATTTGTTTGAATGATAAGATCTGGCCTTGAGGTGACATTTGGTTGAATGATAAGATCTGGCCTAGAAGTGACATTTGGTTGAATGATAAGATCTGGCCTAGAGGTGACATTTGTTTGAATGATAAGATCTGGCCTTGAGGTGACATTTGTTTGAATGATAAGATCTGGCCTAGAAGTGACATTTGTTTGAATGATAAGATCTGGCCTAGAGATGACATTTGGTTGAATGATAAGACCTTACCTAGAGGTGACATTTGGTTGAATGATAAGATCTGGCCTAGAGGTGACATTTGTTTGAATGATAAGATCTGGCCTTGAGGTGACATTTGGTTGAATGATAAGATATGGCCTAGAAGTGACATTTGGTTGAATGATAAGATCTGGCCTAGAGGTGACATTTGTTTGAATGATAAGATCTGGCCTTGAGGTGACATTTGTTTGAATGATAAGATCTGGCCTAGAAGTGACATTTGTTTGAATGATAAGATCTGGCCTAGAAGTGACATTTGTTTGAATGATAAGATCTGGCCTAGAGGTGACATTTGTTTGAATGATAAGATCTGGCCTAGAAGTGACATTTGTTTGAATGATAAGATCTGGCCTTGAGGTGACATTTGTTTGAATGATAAGATCTGGCCTTGAGGTGACATTTGTTTGAATGATAAGATCTGGCCTTGAGGTGACATTTGTTTGAATGATAAGATCTGGCCTAGAAGTGACATTTGTTTGAATGATAAGATCTGGCCTTGAGGTGACATTTGTTTGAATGATAAGATCTGGCCTTGAGGTGACATTTGTTTGAATGATAAGATCTGGCCTTGAGGTGACATTTGTTTGAATGATAAGATCTGGCCTAGAAGTGACATTTGGATGAATGATAAGATCTGGCCTAGAAGTGACATTTGGATGAATGATAAGATCTGGCCTTGAGGTGACATTTGGTTGAATGATAAGATCTGGCCTAGAGGTGACATTTGTTTGAATGATAAGATCTGGCCTAGAGGTGACATTTGATTGAATGATAAGATCTGTCCTAGAGGTGACATTTGGTTGAATGATAAGATCTGGCCTAGAGATGACATTTGGTTGAATGATAAGATCTGGCCTAGAGGTGACATTTGGATGAATGATAAGATCTGGCCTAGAGGTGACATTTGGTTGAATGATAAGATCTGGCCTAGAGGTGACATTTGGTTGAATGATAAGATCTGGCCTAGAAGTGACATTTGGTTGAATGATAAGATCTGGCCTAGAACTGACATTTGTTTGAATGATAAGATCTGGCCTTGAGGTGACATTTGTTTGAGTGATAAGATCTGGCCTAGAGGTGACATTTGGTTGAATGATAAGATCTGGCCTTGAGGTGACATGTGGTTGAATGATAAGATCTGGCCTAGAGGTGACATTTGGTTGAATGATAAGATCTGGCCTTGAGGTGACATTTGGTTGAATGATAAGATCTGGCTTAGAGGTGACATTTGGTTGAATGATAAGATCTGGCCTTGAGGTGACATTTGGTTGAATGATAAGATCTGGCTTAGAGGTGACATTTGGTTGAATGATAAGATCTGGCCTTGAGGTGACATGTGGTTGAATGATAAGATCTGGCCTAGAACTGACATTTGGTTGAATGATAAGATCTGGCCTTGAGGTGACATTTGGTTGAATGATAAGATCTGGCCTAGAAGTGACATTTGGTTGAATGATAAGATCTGGCCTAGAGGTGACATTTGGTTGAATGATAAGATCTGGCCTAGAACTGACATTTGGTTGAATGATAAGATCTGGCTTAGAGGTGACATTTGGATGAATGATAAGATCTGGCCTAGAACTGACATTTGGTTGAATGATAAGATCTGGCCTAGAGGTGACATTTGGTTGAATGATAAGATCTGGCTCAGAGGTGACATTTGGATGAATGATAAGATCTGGCCTAGAACTGACATTTGGTTGAATGATAAGATCTGGCCTAGAGGTGACATGTGGTTGAGTGATAAGATCTGGCCTAGAGGTGACATTTGGTTGAATGATAAGATCTGGCCTAGAGGTGACATGTGGTTGAGTGATAAGATCTGGCCTAGAACTGACATTTGGTTGAATGATAAGATCTGGCCTTGAGGTGACATTTGGTTGAGTGATAAGATCTGGCCTAGAGGTGACATTTGGTTGAATGATAAGATCTGGCCTTGAGGTGACATTTGGTTGAATGATAAGATCTGGCCTAGAACTGACATTTGGTTGAATGATAAGATCTGGCCTAGAGGTGACATGTGGTTGAGTGATAAGATCTGGCCTAGAACTGACATTTGTTTGAATGATAAGATCTGGCCTTGAACTGACATTTGGTTGAATGATAAGATCTGGCCTAGAGGTGACATTTGGTTGAATGATAAGATCTGGCCTAGAAGTGACATTTGTTTGAATGATAAGATCTGGCCTTGAGGTGACATGTGGTTGAATGATAAGATCTGGCCTAGAGGTGACATTTGGTTGAATGATAAGATCTGGCCTAGAGGTAACATTTGGTTGAATGATAAGATCTGGCCTAGAGGTAACATTTGGTTGAGTGATAAGATCTGGCCTAGAGGTGACATTTGGTTGAATGATAAGATCTGGCCTTGAGGTGACATTTGGTTGAATGATAAGATCTGGCCTAGAGGTGACATTTGGTTGAATGATAAGATCTGGCCTGGAGGTGACATTTGGTTGAATGATAAGATCTGGCCTTGAGGTGACATTTGGTTGAATGATAAGATCTGGCCTTGAGGTGACATTTGGTTGAATGATAAGATCTGGCCTTGAGGTGACATGTGGTTGAATGATAAGATCTGGCCTAGAGGTGACATTTGGTTGAATGATAAGATCTGGCCTAGAGGTGACATTTGGTTGAATGATAAGATCTGGCCTTGAGGTGACATTTGTTTGAATGATAAGATCTGGCCTAGAGGTGACATGTGGTTGAGTGATAAGATCTGGCCTAGAGGTGACATTTGGTTGAATGATAAGATCTGGCCTAGAACTGATATTTTCTTGGAGGATGGCAGAGTTGGGCCTAGTTCTATTTTTGAAAGGATAAAATTTGGCCAACATTTATTTAGATCATTTATATTTCTGAGAAGTAATTAAATATTGAACTACATGGTGGCCTCCTGCAATGTTTACTTGAAGCAAGTGACTTGTTAGCCCCACACTCCGCCTGGTTGACTGGAACTACTGAGCTAGGCAAGGGGAGGTAAACACACTAACATTTAAACCTTGTTGTCCTCAGTGAGATGAGGGAGGTGTTCTCCAGCCTCAGAAGCCGATGTAGTGACCGTGGCAAGGTGGACTACAGCGACAACCTGATCAGTGGCTGCATCTTCCTCAGGTTCCTGTGTCCTGCAATCCTTTATCCTAGTCTGTTCAACCTGACACAAGGTAAGTGGTCATCGGCTCAACTTGATCTTGTCCATGGGTTACAGGTAATTACATTAGATCTTGTCTAGGGTTGCAGGTAATTACATTAGATCTTGTCTAGGGTTGCAGGTAATATTAGATCTTGTCTAGGGTTGCAGTTAATATTAGATCTTGTCTAGGGTTGCAGGTAATATTAGATCTTGTCTAGGGTTGCAGGAAATTACATTAGATCTTGCTTAGGGTTGCAGGAAATTACATTAGATCTTGCTTAGGGTTGCAGGAAATTACATTAGATCTTGCTTAGGGTTGCAGGAAATTACATTAGATCTTGTCTAGATTGCAGGAAATTAGATTAGATCTTGCTTAGGGTTACAGGAAATTTAATTAGATCTTGTCTAGGTTATAGGAAATTACAATAGATCTTGTCTAGGGTTGCAGGAAATTAAAATAGATCTTGTCTAGGGTTGCAGGTAATAACATAACTGATTTATTTGACTCAAGTATTTTATTTCCTTTTATTTGTGTCTTTTTGTTAGTTGTTTGACCCATTGGTTACAGCTAACTAACACATATAAATTTTTTATATGAAAGTATGTAAGGTTTAAAAACCCTAGTCAACTTTTTTATTTGGGGTTTTAGTAACTTGAAAAAACGCCTAGTATATATTTTTATATAATTTTTTTTTAAATAAGTGATTTTCATTATGTGCTGTGACAAAACTTGAAAGAAAATAGAGTTAAAGACTATAATTTCATCAAAAGATGTTTTAAAATGAAAAAAATACAAAGAAAAATACATGGAATAAAGATGATATGTTTATGTAACACAAAATCTCTCTGTGCTGTATATCTCATTACTGACTCAACTTTTCATGCATTGACAGAATACCCCAATGAGAGGGCCTCGAGGAATCTCACGTTGATAGCAAAGACCATTCAAACTTTGGCTAACTTCACTCAGTAAGTTTCTGTTCTCCCCGATTTTGTAGTGGCATGAGAACCTGCCTAAAATTCGGACAGGTTCACATAGACAGAGAAGTGGCAATGCCACTTGAACTCAAAGGCGTGGTTATAGTCCTATTGAGCTACTCAGCTAAAGTCTACATTTGAAATGGCTTCCTTTTCCTAGTATCTTATAATATAACTCATTATTGGACCCTTTCTGTCCACACTGTCACTGAGCACTGTGAAGTGCTTTCCTTTTCCCCTCCCCCCTTTTCCCATTGGTATGTACAAACTAAACAACAGAACAATGTCTATTCTTAACACTTCCCAGTGACTGTAAACCTTCAAATGTTGAAACAATGGATTAATAGATTTGGTGTAGTATCATACAAGGATACAGTTTTTAAGGCTTTGCGACAATGTAAAACAGGGAAGATGACGGAAAGTGAAGAATTGAGATGGGAAACACACATACCTATTACCTATAATTAACATGTATTTGCTAATCTGTGTTTTACTGTGTAGTAAGTTATCATTATGTGTGCTGCCCATCTATATCTGTTCACTGTGTGTATGTGTTTCCCATTTCTATGTGTGTTATTGTGTATTTATGTTGCCTATCTGTATGAGTGTTGCCCATCTGTATGTTTGTTATTTGCTCCCCATCTGTACATTTCCCATCTGTACGTATGTTACTGTGTATGTGTGTTTCCTATCGGTATGTATGTTACTGCCTATTTGTGTTTCCCATCTGTACATGTGTTGCCCATCTGTACATGTGTTGCTCATCTGTGCACGTGTTCCCATCTGTATGTGTTACTGTGTATGTCTGTTTCCCACCTTTATGTATGTTTCCCATCAGTATGTGTGTTGCCCATCTGTATGTGTGTTACTGCGTACATCTGGTGTAACCCTGCCAACTTGTCCTCCTCAGGTTCGGAGGTAAAGAGGAGTTCATGACATTCATGAACACATTTGTTGAGAGGGAAGCCCCTCAGATGAAGTCTTTCTTACACAAGATATCTGTAAGTGTGAAACACGTTCTTCTAGCACAGGGGTCTCCAAACTACGGCCCACGGGCCAGATGCGGCCTGAGAGGCCCTCTTGTCCGTCCCCTCGAGACCTATTAAGCTAAACAAAAAAGACACTATTTTTACCTGTAGTTTACCACAAAACTGTTTGTAGTCGGCCCCCCCAAACTGCTGTTTGACAGTTAATGCGGCCTTCCGGCAGAAAAGTTTGGAGACCCCTGTTCTAGCAAGTAACATTTAACCCTTGTAGCCTTGCTCTGGGGGTTGCATTGGATGGTATTACATAAGGCAATTAATTCTCACTTGCAAATACAAAACAAAGAAAATCTCTTATACAACCCTGAAATAGACATAATGATAAAAACACTTTTCTAATTCCATATGCAACAACAAACACATAAACACCAACACACCTTCTTCCTGTTTGGTTTTGGGTTGATTGGCTGGTCAAACCAGGAAAACCAACACTCTATCAACATTTAGCACTTTATCAACATTTAACACTCTATCAACATTTAACACTCTATCAACATTTAACACTCTAATAAAAATGCAAGACAAAACATGGATAAGCATTGGACGCAATAATCTTCTGTAAAGAAGGAGTGTCTGATAAGTCTTTCTTTGGCAGCTCAATACTTCAAGCCAAGACACATACCATAGAACTCAGTCACATGACTTTGACTAAATAAGTGCCTAGGTTTAAGGACATACCACAGAACTCAGTCACATGACTTTGACAAAATATGTGACTAGGTTTAAGGACATACCACAGAACTCAGTCACATGACTTTGACCAAATATGTGACTAGGTTTAAGGACATACCACAGAACTCAGTACTCATGACTTTGACCAAACATGTGACTAGGTTTAAGGACATACCACAGAACTCAGTCACATGACTTTGACCAAATATGTGACTAGGTTTAAGGACATACCACAGAACTCAGTCACATGACTTTGACCAAATAAGTGACTAGGTTTAAGGTCACACCACAGAACTCAGTCACATGACTTTGACCAAATATGTGACTAGGTTTAAGGACATACCACAGAACTCAGTCACATGACTTTGACCAAATAAGTGACTAGGTTTAAGGTCATACCACAGAACTCAGTCACAGGACTTTGACCAAATATGTGACTAGGTTTAAGGACATACCACAGAACTCAGTCACATGACTTTGACCAAATATGTGACTAGGTTTAAGGACATACCATAGAACTCAGTCACATGACTTTGACCAAATATGTGACTAGGTTTAAGGACATAGCTCCGGCCACAATGATATTCATTTAATGTAGAATCTTGATTTAAACATATGAAGTAGGGGTTGAACTTAATGATGTAGAAACTAAGTTAACATGTATCATTGGCTGCCTGATATTTACTGTCACACCTGGATCTTGTCCCCAGAGTCAAGAGGTGAGCAACCAGTTCCTGCAGTTTGATGGCTACATTGACCTGGGCAAGGAGTTGTCTGTGCTGCATTGTCTGCTGCTGGAGTGCATGGAAAAGTACTCGGAGGTTTGTGGCTGGGACCATTTGGTTCCAATAGAATCTTGAATAAAGTCTGATGTCTTCATTTGGTTCCAATAGAATCTTGAATAAAGTCTGATGTCTTCATTTGGTTACAATATAATCTTGAATAAAGTCTGATGTCTTCATTTGGTTACAATAGAATCTTGAATAAAGTCTGATGTCTTCATTTGATTACAATAGAATTTTGAATAAAGTCTGATGTCTTCATTTGGTTACAATAGAATCTTGAATAAAGTCTGATGTCTTTATTTGATTACAATAGAATCTTGAATAAAGTCTGATGTCTTTATTTGGTTACAATAGAATCTTGAATAAAGTCTGATGTCTTTATTTGATTACAATAGAATCTTGAATAAAGTCTGATGTCTTCATTTGGTTCCAATAGAATCTTGAATAAAGTCTGATGTCTTCATTTGGTTCCAATAGAATCTTGAATAAAGTCTGATGTCTTCATTTGGTTACAATAGAATCTTGAATAAAGTCTGATGTCTTCATTTGGTTACAATAGAATCTTGAATAAAGTCTGATGTCTTTATTTGATTACAATAGAATCTTGAATAAAGTCTGATGTCTTCATTTGGTTACAATGGAATCTTCATTAAAGTATGTTATTAGCTTGAATAAACAAGGCCATAAGATAGGCCAGATTTAGTGGGTGTTTTAAAACTTCAATTGTTAACATCCTGGTTGTTGACAAGGGTAGTTGTACAAACATCAAAGGCATTTTTGAATATTGCGAGCTCCTCTCTAAAAGCTGACTGATCATACTAGGTATTAAATTCACATCTTGAAATTAGCATTTTTCTGAAAGTTAAAGAGAATGCTTTTCTGTCAAAAATAATAGTGCTGTACAGATATTTAGTTTTTATCCTTTCAATCAGGGTCCTCCTACTGATACTTTATGGAATCACTGGTTTACAAATAGGTAGAAGCTAAGTTTTTATCACTGTTGTTGTTGTCAGAAATGTATGCAGCCAAATCAAAGTACTGACTCTTGACTTCTTATCAAAGTACTGACTCTTGACTTCTTATCAAAGAACTGACTCTTGACTTCTTATTTATTCCTAGCAGACATCAGGCAAACCTTTTGAAGAGCTCAGCAAGATTCTGAACTCACTGTCCAATGCTCAAGATGACCCTACGGTGGGTCAGAAGAAACCAAACAGGAAGTCTCAGATCTACGACAACCTGGTCCACATACCGAGCCCCTCCAAGGAGGCTCCTCAAACAGGGGTCAAGATACCCCACACCAAGCCGAAGCCCAAGAACGCCCTGGCCACCTCCCCCACTGAGGTTCTCATCGACATGCTGCGGCACTGCGGGGAGTCCACAGAGGACATCCCGGCCCTGGCCAACCGAGGGAAGGCGCAGCGGGACAACGCCAGCCCAGGGGAGGTAACTGCATCAAATTCCTCTCTTACAAGTGCCACCACTTCCTCCTCCTCCTCCCGCACTGTGACAAAATCAGCCCGTCAGGTGTCCAGTGTTTCCAGGAGAGTGTACAACGAACATTCAATCAATGAGTCCTGGACCCAGATTGTTAGCGCGGCCGACAGCGTCAGCGGGGAGTTTGTGGACCTGATTCCCTTCATGGATGACGACACACACAACTCATCCATGGAGCTGGATACCAACACCAACGGCAGTCAGGTAATTGGAGTGCAAGGAGGAGGTCAGACATCAAAGTGGCGGTCTTTTAGATTTATTTCATTATGTCGTTGTCCAGACAGACGAGAAAATATTCAAGTATTAGGATATATAATCTCAGACCTTGTGAGCTAGGTCAAGTCACGACAGTTGTCTTTATTGCTTTTCAAGTCCTCTTGTATCCTGACTATGTTAAATATGACTAGGACAGAGAATGATTCATCCACAGTTGAGATATTAAGCCATGTAATTTTATAGTTGCATGATTAGTTGAATGGTTGATATCCAATGTAATGTTTGAACTCTTTAACCTATTTGCTGGATGCAGAGTTCAAGTGTCATGTGGATTCATGAATATTCAAAACCACCAAATTTATCAGGATAGCAATAATTGGAGCATGAAAATAGTAGCACAAAATTACTCAGTGTAGCATGAAACCCACTGCATTATATATCACTAAGTATAATACAATGTATAAAATAACTGAATAAAATAAGTTTTTCTGCTAACAATTTGATAGCATATTCCATAGCATTTCTTTTAATGGGAGATTTCTATTAAGATTTAATAGCTTGAACAACTTAAATTTTACCATCTGAAACTGCCATTATTTTTTTATCACCCTAGTATCTGTGAGCTGAACTCAGGTCACCTGCTAGTTTAATATCAGCTTAAGAAACAGCTCATAAAATCTTAGTTTAAGAATTCAGCTAAGCCAACCTGGCCAAGGCTTCACCATGATTTTTGACAAATTGAAACTTGGCACCAAGCTGAAAGTTCACATTGCTGAGACTGATAGCATCTTAAATGTTTTTTTTTGTGTGTGAAATTATCTCTAACACATTACTAAAGTAATAACCTAATTTATATTTCCATTAACATTTTAACTGGAATCTAAATGGAAGAAACAATTTAATTATTCAATTTATAGAATTTAATGTCGCTTGCTTGTTACCATATACCAAAGGAAACAGTGCTTCTCAAACGTACAGGCTAGGAGGGGGTCACCAAATATGCAGATGTTTAAGAGAGCAAGTTATTAAGAACTCAACAAAAGTGTTCAACTAAAATGTCAAGTTTTCTTGTGTGTTTTATCTGTCATCTCTGATAGCAGCAAAAACCTTGACAGTGTGGTTCTAAAATTGTGGAACAGTCTTCGGAAATCTTTGATAGAGTGTGAAAACAAAGAAAGATTTAAGAAAAATTTGAAGACTTTTAGCTCAACGAGCTTGCTAGGCTAGTAGAGATAGAGATAGCGCTATAGAATAAAGAATTTATAGAATAAGGAATTTATAGAATAAAGGATTTATAGAATAAAGGATTTATAAAATAAAGGATTTATAGATTAAAGGATTTTTTCATACTCTAAGACATATATTCTAAATTTTTTGTGTTTGAATTTAGAAATGTAAAGTTTTGATCAACAAGCTGATAATGAATCTTCTTTTTTTTTAAATGAGAGATTTTTATAGTGCCGTAAGTATATAGGAAAACTGAATAGAAATAAGTTTTTTGAAATAATCAAACAATTTTTAGACAAGTTTATGTTGCACTGATGAGCTAAACATGTCCATTGTTTGAGAAGCACTGTTTTGTGTTCGTTTTGACTTTTTTTTTGCTGGTTATAGCTACTATAGCATATCCTGCCTCACAGTTTCCAGCTTCATCATTGCTTGCTGACATTCGTGCAGGTTTCCCTAGGTCCTGGGTCAACGATAACGTCGTCTGGATATCAGTCCCTCAGTCACAGTCATTCACAGTCTGACTCCCCGGTTGACTCGCCCAGTCACCCCCAGCAGTTCACCGAGTTGACTCGGGAAATCACACGGTCTCCTGTCATATACTACCCGGCAGCTGTGAGTTTTTGTCTTCACCATCTCGGGTCCTTGGTTGTTAAGTTTCTCTGTATTGTCAGTTGCTTTTCCTCTGTATCCAGAATAACTTGTTCATAAGTTTACCAAAGATAATCTTGAGAATTCTTTTGTCTTGTCTTATCTAAGTCCGCAGCAAACTGTTTCAAAAAGAATCAAAATGTCAGTTTATGAACACATGTTTAGCTAAAGTATGATATTTGAATTATAGGTGGTTCAAGAATTTGTCCTGGAGGACGTTAGCTTAATTTCATCATAGGTTGTGGCATATAAATGTACATAGGCTGTTGCATCTATATGTACATGGGATGTGGCATATAAATGTACATAGGCTGTTGCATCTATATGTACATGGGCTGTGGCATATAAATGTACATAGGCTGTTGCATCTATATGTACATGGGCTGTTGCATCTATATGTACATGGGCTGTGGCATATAAATGTACATGGGCTGTGGCATATAAATGTACATGGGCTGTTGCATCTATATGTACATGGGCTGTTGCATCTATATGTACATGGGCTGTTGCATCTATATGTGCATGGGCTGTTGCATCTATATGTACATGGGCTGTGGCATCTATGTGTACATGGGCTGTTGCATCTATGTGTACATGGGCTGTGGCATCTATATGTACATGGGCTGTGGCATCTATATGTACATGGGCTGTGGCATCTATATGTACATGGGCTGTGGCATCTATATGTACATGGGCTGTGGCATCTATATGTACATGGGCTGTGGCATCTATATGTACATGGGCTGTGGCATCTATATGTACATGGGCTGTGGCATCTATATGTACATGGGCTGTGGCATCTATATGTACATGGGCTGTGGCATCTATATGTACATGGGCTGTGGCATCTATATGTACATGGGCTGTGGCATCTATATGTACATGGGCTGTGGCATCTATATGTACATGGGCTGTGGCATCTATATGTACATGGGCTGTGGCATCTATATGTACATGGGCTGTGGCATCTATATGTACATGGGCTATGGCATCTATATGTACATGGGCTATTGCATCTATATGTACATGTTATTGTACATTTAGTCATTTTGAAATAATCTTGACACAATTTTTCTTGGATCATTGGAATGTTCTGGTAAATAGTATTTCTGGACTTGGCAAAAGAAAAACTTGGTAACAAAAATACCTGGTCATTATCAGTTATTATGAAGTGCTTCAGGACAAATCCTAATTTCTGTTGACAATGAAGAGCATTTGAAAGATCCCAGATTTCTGTGTAGCTAACACTAACCTCAATCAACTGCATCTGTTTGTGCTAACAAAGACTAAAACAGCCTTCAAATTATAACCCTCATTGTGTTAACCTCAAGTCTTGTTCAACAACTATTGTTAAAGACCTTTTTGTTAAAAATCCTAAAAAATCCACATATAACATCTCATGTATTCAGTACTAGTTATTTTATTTTAATTCAGATTTTTTAAAAATATTCTTTGAGGCACAGACAGTAATTTAATGATATACGAGCTCAGTTTTGTAGTGCATGATGCGTGTGTACCCAAAATGTTCCAAACTATTCACAATATCTTTCATCATAGCGTGTGTCTTGTTTGTATATATTGTGCATCTCTTGTTACAAAAACCCCCTCCACCACTGTTTCCTCATCATGTGCATTTTATCTCCACATACGCACGCACTGACTGCCAATATATTCCATGTATCATGCAATGTTGTACTGCTGTGATTGTGTGTGTTTCCGTGAAGCCCTTGTGCCAGTTATTAAATTTTTGTTTTAACAACTTCACAGGCTCAGTCCCCACAACCCCTTGCGTTTGCCAACCCTTTGTTTAGACATCAGCAGCAGCAGGCAAGGACGGTCGGATCTCCCCGAGGAGGCGGAACGACCCGTGCAACGCACCACGGCATGACCTTGAGCCAGGCCCAGACGGTGCAGCGTGTGTCCAGCGACTCGTCACTAAGCAGCGAGGATGGCAGCGGGGAATCTAAACACAAGCAGACCACCTTTGTTAAAACGATGAACTCGACTACTTCGGATTACCACTCGTCTATAGCCCCGCTGAAGATGTTGTCTCAGCTGTCCAGCTCTGACAGTGATGATAGTCTGAATGGGAAATCATCCTCCGTTACAAATGTTACCACTTCTCTTGGTCCGAGCTCATCTACTTTTGTTCACTCAACATCTGCCAA
This sequence comes from Ampullaceana balthica, assembly GCA_944989445.1. Taxonomy (NCBI): domain Eukaryota; kingdom Metazoa; phylum Mollusca; class Gastropoda; family Lymnaeidae; genus Ampullaceana; species Ampullaceana balthica. The sequence goes on along the minus strand of CALYLW010000184.1, from coordinate 627,976 downwards.
CTTCATATCGCCCCAGTCTTCCTCTAAAATGTCCCCCGCCATGTCTTCCCTGAGCAACTCTGCGATGAACGGCTGCAGCACGTTTCCACGGCGCTACCACCGCCAGCAGGAGCAAACCAGCAGCTCCAATGACATAAGCCCGCCGCTTCCTCCGCGGGAGGCTGTGGGCAGTCGTGAGCCATCGGCAGGGCCATTGTCCAGCAAAGCCCTAGCTTATCACAGACAGTTTTCCAACCCAGTTTCCAATGTGCCAGGCACCAGGCAGCCATCGAGACCCTATCAAAACAGGGCTGGACTGACAACGACCTCAACGGGGCACGTTCAACAAAGAAACATTGTGGGGAAAACCCCACCTGGACCTGTTATCTCAAAGACAGATACCAACAAAACCCTGGGGCAAACTGGCGTGCAGAGTTCGTCTAGTCCAGCTGTTGCCCCAAGAAGCTACAACAAGACTGGCCACAGCAGGACCCAAACTGGCTTGTCCAGCCCTGCTAGTCACCACCAACCAGAGGGGGGACATGCAGCCAGTCCGACTGTGTACAGGAGTAACAACAATGGCAGTAACACGAACATTAACTCCACAACGCTGACCACCATTTCAAATTCATTGAGCTCCCGGACACAGGTGGTGTCTCACAGACCCCCAGTGTCATCGGGGTCCACAACGTCCACCGGATGGCAGATAGCCCAGCACGTTGAGAGGTCGGGTTCCTCTCAGGAGACCAGCAGCAGTAGCAGCAGCGACTCCTCCCCTCAGAGTCTCGTGCGGTCCGCCCAGCACAACGTGTCCAGCATGCACGAGTCCAGCAGTGCTCACAGCATCAGTTCAGCCCCATCCTCCTCCCAGCCGTGGGGCTACACACCCTCTCACAGTGACTCCAACAGCTCTATTAGCAGTCTGACAAAACTGAACTCCAGAGCCCCTGTCAGGAGTGACTCCAGCGGCTCTTTGGGTGGGCTCAACATCTCCAGGATATCACAGACTCCCAGTGACTCCAACAGTTCGATGAGCAGCGGGAATAACAACACGGGGGGGCTCACGAACACATCCAACCCCAACCAGCTGGACAACCTGGGGCACTACGTCAACCACCCTAACCCCAATGCTTTCAACACGAGACTGTCCAGCATCAGTGACAGCCAGATACACACCAGTTCACTTCAGTCCAACCCCCTCCCTCAACCGCCGGCATTTTTAACCTCAAAGTATTCAGCTGTTCACCCGTCTAGTCCCAGAACGGAGCGGTCAGCATCTTATCACTCGGCCACTGACTCTGTAAGCTCCAGTTCCAGCTCCCGGTCAGCCTACACGGTGTCCAGGAGCATGGACTTAGGGTACCTGAGCAAGCAGCGTGGAGAACCACTGAAGAGGGCATCAACAGACTCAACACTCAACCAACCACCGGGAAGCCTGTCGCCGACAGGACTCGGCCCCTCCAGGCCCTTGTCCAGGGAGGACAGCGGTCAGTCCATGCCATCATCCAGTGCTAACAACACTGCCAACAGGAGGCTGTCCCCACAGTCCACAGTTCACATGGGGATTAGTTCTGTACAGAGGAAACTCCAGGAGCAGGAGAGAACAAAGCAAGAGGTAGGATCAGTCACAGTTGGTTATCTAACTTTGTAGTAGGGTAATGAGTCGTAGGAGAGAACAAAGCAAGAGGTAGGATTAGTCACAGTTGGTTATCTAACTTTGTAGTAGGGTAATGAGTCGTAGGAGAGATCAAAGCAAGAGGTAGGATCAGTCACAGTTGGTTATCTAACTTCGTAGTGAGTTAATGGGTCCTTGGAGAGAACAAAGCAAGAGGTAGGATCAGTCATAGTAAGTTGTCTAACTTTGTAGTGGGGTAAGGAGTCCTACGCTTAGACAATGTTGTATGGCACTGCTTGGCAGATGGAGCAGGTTGCCCGGGTGTTGGCCAAAGCTTTAAGAGAGTAATCTCAAGCTTCCAGATTATGAGACCAGACTAATGGGAAATGGGCACATGTGAAGATGTTCAGTTCATGAACAGCCTTAATTTGATGGCTTTACAAAACTGGGTTCATAATTCTTCCCCCCCCCCTCCCACCAAAAAAAAATCCTCTTAAGTCTTACTTCCAGTTTATCACAGTCCAATTATCCTGCTTCTGTTGTATCACTATCCACAAATCTAGGGTCTTTATTACCCAGTATCTACTCTATGTTCATATCAAACAAAACTTGCCAGACTTTCTTAAAGCAACTAATATTATCCATAACACAAGCTCTGCTGTAAGTTGGCAAACTTTGTTAGTTTCTTAACTTGATTACAAACTAGTGCGTCACTTTTCAGTTTGATATCTCTGATGATCTCTATTACTTCAATTATGTGCTTCTGTGAAAATGATACAGCTGAAAATTGGGTTGTTTTTTTAAAATACTTTTTATCAATTTTGAACATATCAGATTGACATGATTTAAAGAGTTAATGACTTTAAAAAGAAAATATTTTTTTTCTTTTAAAGTGAAATAACTAAAGAGAACCACTAAAAAAGGTTTGGAAAGAATAGTTTTTACTTGTGAAAATTATCTTGTAAAATTTGATTTCATCAATTGAATGAGTTAAACTGTCCAAAAAGGAATGAGCTTTCCTATTTAAGAAAATTCAATTTGTTAAATGTTTTAAAGTCATACCATTTCTTACAAAGTTGACTTGACAAAATATATAAAGTATTTTAAATCCTACAATTTATTTTAGAATACTCACCTCATTCAGTTTGTTAAAGGACACCACAAAAAATAATGCTGGGGCAGATGGCCTTCACAAGTTTTTAGATAAAAACTAACGGGTTTTATTCAAGGAATCCATGAATATGCATTCAACAAAAAACGTTAAAAGATAAGAATTTGTTTTCCTCTTTGTGCAGTTCTGTCGAGAGAAATAGTGAACATTTTCCTGAATACTTCCCCAACTGCATAGAAACATTAGTGAATTTAAAAACACAAATTCATCAAAACCAGATTGATAAAAAATGTATTGTAGTCCCCTAAGATAGGAAGAGGGGGGATGAACTCAGCAATAATTAGTCATATATTGTAAGGTTCATGGAGAGCTTTATTTACATGTATATTCATTTGTGTTGTATGATCGAAGGACCCCCTGGGTGTGTATAATCTTGTATTAATAAACATACTTTTGTTTGCATGTTAGTAGAGAAACAGTTGCCGTAACTGGACACATCCATCAAGCCATCACTTAGAAACGTTTACATATTGTGCAAACATTATTATGACCAATACAAGAGAACCCATTGTTTACAATCCAACATAACCTTTAGGGCACTCCATTTGCTGAATTTTAATAGTGTAATGACCAGTCTTGCAGCGTTTACATGACATAGTTAAATATTGTGGGTGTTAATCTTGATCTAGTTTTATCAAGAGATTACTTATCAATAACAAAACAATTGTGTGTCAGTTCAGACTTTCTTTATTTTCCTGGGGAAGAATAAAACTAGTTGACTCTTGTAAGTTTATAAAAAAACTTCCCTACATGATGCTGGTGTTCTGTTATCATATTTTGAACACAAGGGCAGTATAATCAAAGAAGGATTAAGAAAAATAAAACTTAAATTGTCTTCCCCTCTCCACGACAGTATGAACAAGAAGTTCACGTCCTACGTCAGCAGCTCCTCGAGGCCCAGGAGAGGCTTGCCCAGGCCGAAATGAGGCTGCTGGACCACGAGGTGGACACTCACAAGCTAATGGACGAGTGGCAGTACAGGCTGGTGGAGTCGGAGGAGAAGATGAGGAGACAGCAGGCGGAGAAGGACGAACAAATGAAGACCATCATAACCAGGTGAGAGACTTGGGAAACGTGATGTTGGGTCATGGGTCAACAAACAACTTAGTACTGTGATAGGAATTAAGCCTTATGTTAAACTTAAGACTTTAATCAGGGATGAGAAATATGGGTCAAGTACAACATGTTCTCTGAAAGTGTATGTCAATTCCATAAACTAAAATAACTGCTTCAGAACATTCAACTCTATTTAGATCCTTGCTATATGCTTGTAGAGACCTTGTTAGACTTTTGTTTCAATGTGCTGGTTTGAAGCATCATGAATGTGTATCACATTTGTTATAAGTCTTCTCCATCATATTTAATAAATGGCTGTCACAGGTGCAGCTGGAAACTGCAATGCCAATAATGTTAGCAATAGAAAATTTGTCATTTCTAATAATATCATTGGACTGGACATGTCTGCTCAGTGTTGCATTGCCAGGCTGGACAAGTACAAGGCCATGGCTAAAACCCTGCTTAAATTCATTAATTTCAACCACATCTGACGTTTACAGTTACAAAGTCTTGCGCTGGCAATTCAGGTGGCAGATGCCTTGGACAAAAATCCATTACTGTAAAATTTTGCCTTGTATCTTCATGGCTTTCTATACAAAAAAAATATATTAAAAATACATGCAAGAAAACTTTACACATTTTATTTAATCAATGCAATAATTTTTTGTAGCCTCTGCAGCTTATCTGAAGTATGTTTATCTTTTCCCCAGACTCCAGACCATAGAGGAAGAACTCAAGAGAGAGCAGGCTGAGATGGCCAGTGCTGTAGAACACAAACAGCAGGTCATCGAGGTGCAGGAGCAGCGCATAAAAAACCTGGACAAGGCCAACAACAAACTCATTCAGGCGTTGGCCGACCTTAAGGCCCGGGCGGCTAAAGCAGCAGCGCTGGAGAACCGTGACGAAAACAGCAACTCTGCCACATCTGCACTGTGCAATGGTGTCGCCGCCACTAAAGAAATTGCTGGGTTTAAGACAAGCTCCTGCTAGCATGTCACTGAACTGAATCTAGTGAGTTTATTGCATGGGCAGACCAGTCCACGGAGTTCTGAAAGTCCTATCAACACTTTGTTATCCCCGTACGTTCACTGGATGGCTGACACACCTGTAGGACAGACGCAGTGCTGCTTGTCAGTTCTTAGTTTAGTGTTAAATCAGGGTCCACGTTACTGTGCCATTGTCACAATTGATACATGTTGTATACATAACATTGTCACAAATGATACATGTTGTATACATAACATTGTCACAATTGATACATGTTGTTTACATAACATTGTCACAAATGATACATGTTGTATACATAACAGATTTCTATGGTTGTATCTTGTGTTGCTGTCCGTGTGCTGTATTTCATTAAGACTAAAGTTTGTTTGTCTTAAACATCAAACCATTAAGGAATATGTTATTGTGGAGAATACAATTTGTTCATTTGGCTTAGCTTTAAATTATTCATGTGACAAGTTGTTAACTCTTACAATTGACAAAGTGGTGCAGTGTTTCTTGTACCAAGTATAATTTAGAAGTTGTTATGCATAGGGTATTGGATCACAGTTGTATGAATGTTAAAGCCACGCAGTTAAATTGTAAGTTAAGGTGCACTACTGTATGAATGTTACGTTTCCTCAACATATTTGTCAATCATCAACACATATACAAATTACTTACTGTCAACACAGTAAGTTTTCATAAACCCAATCGACAGTGTTGGTGCTTATATATATATATATTTCAATATTATTACTTGTATTCTGGATTATAAATTGAGTTACATTTCACTTGACAAAATTTTAGATCAATTTCTGGACCATAATATGTGGGACATATTTAAAATAAAGAGAAATTCTCATGTATTTGTTGACACACTGCTGTGGGAAATTAAATGCTGTTAGAGAGTTTTGCCTTTCTCTATCATTTTATTATTTCTGACATATTATGATTTCAGTTATATAAAAAGATATGGTGAATGATCATTTTAATGATTTCTTAGAATTACCATACATTACCACATACAATGTCATCTGCATGTAAATCTAACATTTAGAAAATTCTCCCTCACCCCCAGAAGTTTTGGTTTTTAAAAGCTCCAGGAATCATGTTGGGAGTATAACGCCATCTGTAAATTTTGTCTGTAACAACATTCTCCTAATGTGTGACGTGATTGTTTCTTTACAAGAAGTATGTCACATGATTGTTTCTTTACAAGAAGTATGTCACACGATTGTTTCTTTACAAGAAGTATGTCACATGATTGCTTCTTTACAAGAAGTATGTCACATAATTGTTTTATTACAAGAAGTATGTCAAAAACATTTCAATGATTATTTTCATAAAATGAACAGAGCTCAAATCCCTTCAAAGTAACAAGTCAATGGTTAGTGTGATGCACAAAAGGATTTTCTGCCCTGGTATCCACAATAAGATTGTCTGGGTTCACCGACAAAACGCCCCCGACAATTGGGCTCCGACATAACGACCCCGACAAAATGGCCCTGGACTAATAGATGGACAAATAGTAAAATGTCCAATCAAATATTATGTTGGTATTTTTACTCACATATTCAGTGTCAGGTTTAGTTAGCTCCCAATAAACTATAGTAATGACATCACAAGAGTGAATTTAATAGTCTTGACGTGAAATGGTATCAATCACGGTTGTTCGTTGACAAGAAACAATATAAAAACATCACAAGAAATAATTTTAGAATTTTACCTTTTCTTTTTTTAAGGGCGTAAAAGTTGAAAAATGCTTAAAATGTAAAAAAATATTAACAATATGTCTCGGGCCATTTTGACGGGTCACCGATTGTCTGTTGTGGTATACACAATAAAATTGTCTGTTGTGGTATTCACAATAAGATTGTCTGTTGTGGTATCCATAATAAGATTGTTGTATCCACAATAAGATTGTTGTATCCACAATAAGATTGTTGTATCCACAATAAGATTGTTGTATCCACAATAAGATTGTTGTATCCACAATAAGATTGTTGTATCCACAATAAGAATGTGTATCAACAGTTCGAATGTCTTCTCGATACCCACGGGATATTTGCTCTGTCTTCTGATGCTGTTACCAATATTTAGCCTGAAAGAATCTTTTCTCATTGTTAGGTTATTATATTGAGTACCTATAGTAAAAACAATTCCTACATAGGTGTATAAAACCAGGTAATGTTTAGTACCAATTTTCCCATAAAGTGTGTGGCACTAGAAGTGGTAACTAAATTGTGTGGCACTAGAAGTGGTAAAGAAAGGTAAAAAAAATAAACATTTATATTATATTAAAAAGAAAAAGAACAAAAGTCACAATTAAATAAACAAATGAGTTCCAGTGATTCATCTTATTGCTTAACCAAATTCCCATCCCAACTTATATTTTTATATATATATATTAATTGAAATATATATATATATTATTTGAAATATATATATATATATTATTTGAAATATATATATATAAATATGTGTGTGTTATAATATAAAAGCTGTGAAATTACTCTTTGTGCCTGGCCACAAATGACATTGATTAGAAGAATAGAATAGCTCCATAGTATTAGAATGATTTCCTATTGCAGATGATCTCTCTCAGTATTTCATATCATTGCTCAGGCATTTATTTAGTCAAGGAAAAAAGGAAGGATAAATGATAAGTTTGTCATTTTTTCCCATTTTCAAAATATATGGCACTAAGTGAATAAGCACTGTGCAATAGATATACAGAAACTGGGAAATGACTGAGGGATTGCTTCACCGGGCCAACGATAGCTTCACCGGGCCAGGGATAGCTTCACCGGGCCAGGGATAGCTTCACCAGGCCAGGGATAGCTTCACCGGGCCAGGGATAGCTTCACCGGGCCAGGGATAGCTTCACCAGGCCAGGGATTGATTCACTGGTCTGGGCTTTGCTAAGATTCACTTATTGAGCTAGCTACAGATCTGTATCAAAACTAGATTTTTTAACATGTGTATCGGAACTTCGTTTTTCTTTGAAGACCTTTTGCTGCATACAAATTATTTTCAAATGCTGAATCAATATGTTCATCCTTTTAATTATTTCCTACTTTACATAGTATCCACTGACGGGGTGATGTCATATACAGGGACGATATAATTCTATTATTAAAATAAAGAATGGAAATGGCACAGACAGTTACAAAAAGGTTTAAGACAGTAATTTCTTAATAGTTTGTCTATTTCATCCCTAATTTAAATTATTGCTGGCACATGTTTTGTAAAAATTACCTTGTCATAATAAATTTTGTTTACTGTAAAAAAATTATTATTTTTCTTGGCTTTAATTACTGAACAGTTTATTTTGTTGTTTCTTGTGTCTGGTGATTTGTGTTTTTATGAAATATTTAAATGAGTGAAGGCTGTGGTTTGATTTAAGTAAAAATAAAATAAATCCATTGAATTATTGACCTGGAATTGTTTTGTACACTTACCTAACTTTATTTTGTTATAACCATATGCTAGTGGGTACCTACCTCGTTTGCTTTATTCATGATCTACAATTGTATAGCTGCATGCCTGAAAAATGTGCAATAAAATTGTTCAAATGATCACAGACTTGTAGATAACTTCATAATTTTCTTTTGAATTGGAGCCCAACAGACAGGTTTAGAGATTGATATATCAACAGACAGATTTAAAGATTGATATATCAACAGATTTAGAGATTGATTTATCAACAGACAGATTTAGAGATTTATATATCAACAGACAGATTTAGATATTGATATATCAACAGATTTAGAGAATTATATCAAAAGAAAGGTTTAGAGATTGATATATCAAAAGACAGATTTAGAGATTGATATATCAAAAGACAGATTTAGAGATTGATATATCAAAAGAAAGGTTTAGAGATTGATATATCAAAAGACATATTTAGAGAATTATATCAAAAGAAAGGTTTAGAGATTGATATATCAAAAGAAATATTTAGAGATTGATTTATCAAAAGAAAGGTTTAGAGATTGATATATCAAAAGAAATATTTAGAGATTGATTTATCAAAAGACAGATTTAGAGATTGATATATCAAAAGACAGATTTAGAGATTGATATATCAACAGACAGATTTAGAGATTGATATATCAAAAGACAGATTTAGAGATTGATATATCAAAAGACAGATTTAGAGATTGATATATCAAAAGACAGATTTAGATATTGATATATCAAAAGACAGATTTAGATATTGATATATCAACAGACAGATTTAGATATTGATATATCAAAAGACAGATTTAGATATTGATATATCAAAAGACAGATTTAGATATTGATATATCAACAGACAGATTTAGGTATTGATATATCAACAGATTAAGAGATTGATATATCAAAAGACAGATTTAGATATTGATATATCAAAAGACAGATTTAGAGATTGATATATCAACAGACAGATTTAGATATTGATATATCAAAAGACAAATTTAGAGATTGATATATCAACAGACAGATTTAGAGATTGATATATCAAAAGACAGATTTAGAGATTGATATATCAAAATACAGATTTAGATATTGATATATCAAAAGACAGATTTAGATATTGATATATCAACAGACAGATTTAGATATTGATATATCAAAAGACAGATTTAGATATTGATATATCAAAAGACAGATTTAGATATTGATATATCAACAGACAGATTTAGGTATTGATATATCAACAGATTAAGAGATTGATATATCAAAAGACAGATTTAGAGATTGATATATCAACAGACAGATTTAGATATTGATATATCAACAGATTTAGATATTGATATATCAAAAGACATATTTAGGTATGTCTCTGATAAATGGTCAACAAAAACATGAAGAATCTCTAATATTTTCATTTCTCCATCATTTTAGCTAAATCAATTAAATAAGTTGCTAGTCAGCCAAATGGGTTAAAACATTCAAGATATGTGACCAAGATTTGTTTTTTCTTCTGTAAATGTTAATCTAAGTTTAGTTTGACTGTGTCATTAAAATGAACAAATAATTTCTGCCAAGCTTTTCTACATGATGGCTCTAAATAAAATGTGTACATATTACAACATGGGTCTGTATGCAATGTGTACATCTTACAACATGGCTCTTTATGCAATGTGTAAATCTTATAACATGGGTCTGTATGTAATGTGTACATCTTACAACATGGGTCTGTATGCAATGTGTACATCATATAACATGGGTCTGTATGCAATGTGTACATCTTACAACATGGGTCTGTATGCAATGTGTACATCATATAACATGGGTCTGTATGCAATGTGTACATCTTACAACATGGGTCTGTATGGAATGTGTACATCATACAACATGGGTCTGTATGCAATGTGTACATCATACAACATAAATCTGTATGGAATGTGTACATCTTACAACATGGGTCTGTATGGAATGTGTACATCATACAACATGGGTCTGTATGCAATGTGGTTATAGGTTTGTTGTGTTCTCTGTACACCATGGTTCTATTTGTACTGTGTATTGTACAGGACATGGTTCTATTTGTACTGTGTATTGTGCAGGACATGGTTCTATTTGTACTGTGTATTGTACAGGACATGGTTCTATTTGTACTGTGTATTGTACAGGACATGGTTCTATTTGTACTGTGTATTGTACAGGACATGGTTCTATTTGTACTGTGTATTGTGCAGGACATGGTTCTATTTGTACTGTGTATTGTACAGGACATGGTTCTATTTGTACTGTGTATTGTACAGGACATAGTTTTATTTATGAGTAATTTATCGACTATTATCATAATAATTATGATTTTATAGATTGTTGCCTGAATACAAACATTGCTCTGTAAAGTGTTTTTGTATACAAAAATAACATTAGCTCTGCTTATAATGTGTACAATTTTTGGATTGTTTACAAACTTAAAGTAGTCCTAGTGTTTGCGAATGAATGGCAACCATCCAACATAGGGCTATTCGTCTGGTCAACCATCCAACATTGGGCTATTCATCTGGTCAACCATCCAACATAGGGCTATTCATCTGGTCAACCATCCAACATAGGGCTATTCGTCTGGTCAACCATCCAACATTGGGCTATTCATCTGGTCAACCATCCAACATAGGGCTATTCATCTGGTCAACCATCCAACATTGGGCTATTCGTCTGGTCAACCATCCAACATTGGGCTATTCATCTGGTCAACCATCCAACATAGGGCTATTCATCTGGTCAACCATCCAACATAGGGCTATTCATCTAGTCAACCATCCAACATTGGGCTATTCATCTAGTCAACTATCCAACATAGGGCTATTCATCTAGTCAACCATCCAACATAGGGCTATTCATCTAGTCAACCATCCAACATTGGGCTATTCATCTAGTCAAACATTCAACATAGGGCTATTCATCTAGTCAACCATCCAACATTGGGCTATTCATCTAGTCAACCATCCAACATAGGGCTATTCATCTAGTCAACCATCCAACATTGGGCTATTCATCTAGTCAACCATCCAAAATTGGGCTATTCATCTGGTCAACCATCCTACATAGGGCTATTCATCTGGTCAACCATCCAACATAGGGCTATTCGTCTGGTCAACTATCCATCTTGGCACTGTTCGACTGTGCAAGGGTGTCATTATACCATAGACCTCTATGTATATTAGCTAAATATGGACATTTGTTGATATAGCATGCACAGTTTAATTAGGAAACTGGCTGACTTCAAAACGTTGGTTTCTTCTGAATATTTGAGGAGTCAAGATGATGTTACTGATACAATGAACAAATATTCATCTAACCCCCCCCCCACCCTCCTGCAAAAAAAAACACCACCACCAAAAGTACCCCCCCCCAAACATACACATACCAGGGTTTTCATGGACTCAAATAGAAAAAATCAAATGTGTATAATAACATAGGAACTTGAAAAGAATGATTCCATCAAAATGTTTTGCAAGTCTGAACTGTTGTGTGAATGTGCGCTCGTGTGTGTATTTGTGTGTGTGATCACATCGTCTATCTATATCAGAGTCTATACAGGTATTGTAGCAGGTTGGGTTCCTTTAGGGTCAGCAGGCTGGGTTCCTTTAGGGTCAGCAGGTTGGGTTCCTTTAGGGTCAGCAGGTTGGGTTCCTTTAGGGTCAGCAGGTTGGGTTCCTTTAGGGTCAGCAGGTTGGGTTCCTTTAGGGTCAGCAGGTTGGGTTCCTTTAGGATCAGGAAGGATCCAGAAATTGTAAACATCGTCGCCAAACTTCTACGTTTGCTGTTCGCCATTCGGATATGTTGCATCATTGTCCTAGAAATGTAATGTATCATAGTGCCATAACTTGACCAGAAACAACTCTCCTGGGGCGTGAATGGCTGTAGACCAGTAGTTACCAACCTTTTTTGGGTGGCGATCTCTTTTTTCAAACCCATGTGACCTACGACCACCATGAAATTTAAATAAGGCGTTTTCAATAATGTTTTTAAGAATTTTTTTAAAAAATATATATTAATATTATTATTATATTTTAAATTACGTTTAATAATTAGTTTAATGTGATGGTGGAAATTGCATGTCATCAACCAGCTTCCGAATTCACGGGTGAGTTTTTGTTAAAGCCAACCTCATGTCACTCTCAACATTTCATTTATTTCTAACTTTTGTTTTTAAATGAAAAAGAGTTGAAAATCCACCCTCACAGATATATGTAGACACAATTGGAACTAAAACTCGAAAGGCAAGCATCGCCACATTTGGGTATGAACGATGCACACTTCACCAAAATTGAGTGAGCAACTTTTCATTAAACAAGTAATGTGCCGAGGAGTCATTCCGCTAATCCAGAATTTATCTTTTAAATCATCAGGAATGCTGGCTACACCAAGAAAAGCAGAGAACGGATTTCTTGTCAATGTAGTCTCTTCTTCTTTCAGCTCAGGGAAGTAATACTGCAGTACGTCAGCTAAGGGAAGTAATGCTGCAGTACGTCAGCTAAGGGGCCGTCCTTAAAGTACGTCACGCTCCAAGGGGGGAGGGGGTCTAAGAAAGTGTGACACTTTGTGACAGGGGGGAGGAGGGTCTCAGGCCATGTGTGATGTCACACATTATTTATTATTTTTAGTTTTTTTTTCTAATTTATTTATATTTTTTTAGTAGAATTTAAGTAGCTTTAAAAATAAATTTCAATTTTTTTTTGAAACATTAGAATTAGTTTTATGTCAAAATAGCATTGAAATGTGTATCTCCTAAATGTGTTGTTCATAAATCTGAATCGGATACAGCAGGACTGATATCGAACGATCAGGAATGGTTTGACAATCACATTCGCACCAGCCCATATTTCACTCAAATTGTTATTAAATATCAGGACATGAAATGTTGCGACAAAGCACGAAGCTCATATTTTAACGTTTTACCCTAAAGATTCTTCCCTCCTCCAATCCCAATCAACCAAACAAATGATGGAATCAAAGCTTAAGAAATAGCAGATGCAGATTCTCATAAATTTCCTTCCTTGCTTGTAGCACAAACTCTAAAATTTTATGAAATTGTGCCAAGATCAACAGGAGCTTTCAAAGTACAACCATATGATTAACAGCTTATTTGATCGACTTTGCAAAGTATGTCACTCATATTTTGCCTCAAAAACAATGTTGAAGAAACATACAGGTCAACACAGAGCTCGGGCTCAGAAGGATGTGCCCACCCAAACTGTTCAAGAATCAACTCAGATAAAACGCAGCCGTTCTTTGAGAATCACTTCTAGAAGTCAAAGAGAACCCATGGCAGTTATTGCCAGAGGAGAAAATGCACATACAGAGGCTTTTGAGTGGCTAGATGAGGACGAGTTGATCTGTCTGCAATTATCCTTCCAGGAAACGATGATTGTGAAAGATTGATGTCAGTCGTAACTATGGATGAACACAGATGATGTCCAGTGAATATTTTTGAATGAAATATAATTCATAGGACCATTATAAACAGATCAAATCTAGCACAAGAGTTGGTCACATAATTTGTCAATCTAGTCTTTTTTTATAGTCAAATTGTTTTGTTTCCTTTTTATTATGTAATTTTAAAAATCCGGCTCCGGCTTCGAATCCGGTCGGATTTCACTTCATAAATCCGGCTGGCCGGTAGATCCCTAATTTATATATATATATATTCATAATCATAATGGCCCCGGAAAATCCGGAATCCAGCCATTTTAACAAATCTGATTCCGGCTGCAGCCGGATTTTATTTCATAAATCCGGCCCACTTCAGCTCAAGCCGGATTTCAAAATTTTGAATTCGGTACATCCCTACTTTTAAGTGGAAATTTTATATTTTAATACAATATAATAGTGAAGTGTATTTTAAGTATTAAATTAAATATTTTAATTAGGTTTTAATTAAAAATATTTTGGAAAGTGTGACGTACTTTAGGGGGGGGGGTCCCGAGAGTTGTGACAGTTTGTGACAATGGGGGAGGGGGGGGGTCAAAAATTGTCAACAATAGCGTGACGTACTCATGGGCGTAGGGAAGGGGGGCAAGGGGGGCATTTGCCCCCCCCCCTACATTTGAGAAAAAAAATTCATAAAAATGTCATAAAGTTGTTACAATAAAACTGAACTAAATTTCCTTAAAGTTTATTACATGGAAGACAGTTTACATTTATCAAACATAAAAAAGAATTATATCTGCAAGTATAACTGATTACATTACTGATTGTTCTAAATATTCCAGTTGTTTAACAATTTCTGTAACATTTTCAGCAAAAATCCGCAAGCTTTTATATTTGTGTCCATCTAGTTTCACATAGCAAAGGGACATTTAGAATAAGTGTTCTTTGCTGATTACTTTCTCGGAAAAACACTATAATTGACTTAATTGTTTCTATTGTGTTTCGTACAACATTCACATTATTTAAATCTTTCACAACAAGATTTAGTTTATGTGAACTACAATGTAAAAATGCTGTTTTGGGTATTTTTTTCAAATTATTGCTTGGACTCCTCCTTCTTTACCTGCCATTGTAGAACATTCGTAGTATACTTGACCAACAAGCATTGTCATATTTAATCAAAATTCTAATGAATTAGTAATGATGGTGTTGGCTAAACCTTCAGCTGTTCTATTGACAATTGTAATATATCCCAGGAATTCTTCTGTGACCATCATTTTCCCATTTTGTTCTTAATTTTACAAAACTAACACAAAGTGACATCTGCTCAATGCCTCCCGAAATGTCATTTGTCTCGTCGGCAAGTATAGAAAATGCAACTGAATTATTTGCTTCACGAACAATGTCTTCATGCAAGAGAGACCCACAAATTTCGATTTTAGTGTTTTGCGTAGTTGCCGAGATACACTCCGCGGTTACCCGTCAAACGACCCCAGATAAAATGGCCCCGACATAACGGCCCCGGTCAAAACGGCCCCAGATAAATTGTAAACATTTTTTAACAAAAAAATTAATTTTGTTTGCATTTTAAGCTTTCGTCAATTTTTTCACCCTTAAAAAAGTGGTAAAATTGTAAAATTATTTCTTGTGACGTTATTATATTGTTTCTTGTCAACAAACAACCGTTATTGGTACCATTTCGCGTAATGGCTATTAAATTCACTTTTGTGGTGTTATTATTATTGTTTATATTGTTAGCTAAGCCTGACACTGAATAGGTGAGTAAAAATACAAATATATTTGATTGTAAATTTTACTATTTGTCCATCTATTAGTCCAGGGCCGTTTTGTCGGGGCCGTTATGTCGGAGCCCAATTGTCGGGGCCGTTTTGTCCGGGGCGTTTAGTCGATGAACCATACTCAGCACTACAAGAACCAATTAACAAAAGATTACCAAGAACTTCATCTCCAGATTCAACACGAAACTCTAACAGTTCATACAAATTACCAGAATTTGATTCTGTTTCACGAAGTGCTAAAACATGCATGCAGAAAAATAGGATTGTAGAAATGATGGGACCCAGTTGGTTGCGATTTTCTTGAATTTGTCTTCTAAATGATAAGTCCAACTGCTCATCTATAGAAACTGCTTTGGCTTCCAATAAAGCAAATACAATTGCTTGCATCTTCATGAGAGCCTTTGTGCCATAATGTGCTTTGCAGGTTGCTACGTGCATCTTCGTTGAAATCTTTATATTTTGTACATGGTTTGATGACAAATACCCACTGAACTCATAGAATTACTTTTTGCAGAAACAACACGCAATATTTGCAAAAGGCACCTATTAACATTTGCGAGTATACAAGCCACGGTGAATAGTCTGATAACCATGCATATCTAAAAACTAAAAACTCTGTTTCCCTAACTGCCAGCTCTAAAATCATAATTTTTATCAAGGGTCCAACAATCACGAATCAGCTGCAATTTCAACTTATTTGAAAGGTCGTATGTCCAGACATACCTTCCAATATCCAATTTAGGAAATGAATAAGTGTCAGCGACAATCAAATTAGGAACAGTTGCTTCGGTTGTGTCTGGCTGTTGAACGTGTTCTGTTGTCCTCAATGCCAATGATAAGTCAGATGCTGCAGACGCCCCAAAATCTTCTAATAACGGCGTTTCGGAATCCCGCGATAGGTCTACTTTTCGACTTTTTTTTTAGCCTGTAAAAAAATTTCTGATATCCATCCTTGGTAATCCTGCAGCTTGTACACGTATATTATTTCACAGCAAAATTCAAATTTTCTCGTGAGAACTTAAGTTTTTAATTTATTAAATGCATTAATAAATGTTGTATTTTAGCAATTACAGCACTAATTTGTAAGTCTTATTAATTTCTAAGGCTTTTTTCGACCCTTATTTTATACTGAACTTGAATTTAATTGAAAATTGTACCTGTATGGCATTGTCAGTTAAAATAAAAAAGTGGGTGTTTTTTTGCCCCCCCCCCTGGAAAAATTCCTAGCGACGCCCATGGACGTACTTTATGGACGGCCCCTAAGGGAAGTAATGCTGCAGTGCTGCAGTTAGTTTTCAAGGGATTCAAGATGCCCAGTAATCTCCCCCCTTAAGATTTCACATTCATCTACCAGACTGGAGAGTTTTTCAAAGATGGCGATGTTTCCCATATTTACTTTTCTTCGCCAGTTTAGCGGCTTGGATAACAAAAGCCCGGACACGATTGTGAAATTCAATAAAAATGTGTCTCCTTTCCCTGAATTTGAGATTAAGCCAATTTTTTTGTTTCTAAGATATCAGCTAAAAGACTCCCTTTGGGGTCGTGACCCACAGGTTGAGAATCGCTGCTGAAGAGCAAGTTCAATAAACAATCAAGTTGAGTTCATTCAGTTATGTAGTCCACGTGTTTTTTCACATTTGTTCTCGTGGTGTTCCATAGCACTATCCTACAATCAGTGCCGTAGTGTTCCATAGCACTATCCCACAATCAGTGCCGTAGTGTTCCATAGCACTATCCCACAATCAGTGCCGTAGTGTTCCATAGCACTATCCCACAATCAGTGCCGTAGTGTTCCATAGCACTATCCCACAATCAGTGCCGTAGTGTTCCATAGCACTATCCCACAATCAGTGCCGCAGTGTTCCATAGCACTATCCCACAATCAGTGCCGTAGTGTTCCATAGCACTATCCCACAATCAGTGCCGTAGTGTTCCATAGCACTATCACACAATCAGTGCCGTAGTGTTCCATAGCACTATCACACAATCAGTGCCGCAGTGTTCCATAGCACTATCCCACAATCAGTGCCGTAGTGTTCCATAGCACTATCCCACAATCAGTGCCGTAGTGTTCCATAGCACTATCCCACAATCAGTGCCGTAGTGTTCCATAGCACTATCACACAATCAGTGCCGCAGTGTTCCATAGCACTATCCCACAATCAGTGCCGTGGTGTTCCATAGCACTATCACACAATCAGTGACGCAGTGTTCCATAGCACTATCCCACAATCAGTGCCGTAGTGTTCCATAGCACTATCCCACAATCAGTGCCGTAGTGTTCCATAGCACTATCCCACAATCAGTGCCGTAGTGTTCCATAGCACTATCACACAATCAGTGCCGCAGTGTTCCATAGCACTATCCCACAATCAGTGCCATGGTGTTCCATAGCACTATCACACAATCAGTGCCGTAGTGTTCCATAGCACTATCCCACAATCAGTGCCGCAGTGTTCCATAGCACTATCCCACAATCAGTGCCGTAGTGTTCCATAGCACTATCCCACAATCAGTGCCGTAGTGTTCCATAGCACTATCCCACAATCAGTGCCGTAGTGTTCCATAGCACTATCACACAATCAGTGCCGCAGTGTTCCATAGCACTATCCCACAATCAGTGCCGTGGTGTTCCATAGCACTATCACACAATCAGTGACGCAGTGTTCCATAGCACTATCCCACAATCAGTGCCGTAGTGTTCCATAGCACTATCCCACAATCAGTGCCGTAGTGTTCCATAGCACTATCCCACAATCAGTGCCGTAGTGTTCCATAGCACTATCACACAATCAGTGCCGCAGTGTTCCATAGCACTATCCCACAATCAGTGCCGTGGTGTTCCATAGCACTATCACACAATCAGTGACGCAGTGTTCCATAGCACTATCCCACAATCAGTGACGCAGTGTTCCATAGCACTATCCCACAATCAGTGACGTAGTGTTCCATAGCACTATCCCACAATCAGTGACATAGTGTTCCATAATGCCATCCAACAACCAGGGGCGTGTTGTTCCATAATTTTAGAAAGCAGCGCACCAAATTACTGCACCAAAAAAAATAACTCTTTGAATCAGTCAGCACTGTTTACAACACAAATGCTGATGTCATAGGTTCGTGCGTTGTTTGGTTAATGTTAATCTGGAAACCAAAAGGATTATGATTTAGCGATAGGCCACAGTCAGCGATAATTGAGCGTAAATATGTATATGACTAGTTTGTGCTGCGGTGCCATGGCGCCCCCATTTTTTAAGGGCGCCTACGGCGCCCACCTTTTTCAAAAGCTCAACTAACTTGTCCTTGTATGATAAATACGTAATATTAAACTTTCTTAAATGTACACAAAGTATTTTATAATAGGCTTATTTTTTGGTCAAAAGCCCAATAACTTATCCTTGTATGAGTAACTTATCCTTGTATTGATTATGCCTTTCTACCCCGTCTGGGGCATTGGCCGTCTACAAGAACTTTCCACTCCTCCCGGTCCTGTGCTTTCCTCTCCAATTGCTTCCAGGTGTATCCCATATTTTGCATGTCAGCCTCTAGCTCGCGTCTCCATGTATTTTTTGGCCTTCCTCTCTTTCTCTTTCCCTGTGGGTTCCATGTTAGGCATTGTCTGGTGGTGCTACCTGGGGGTTTTCGGAGCGTATGTCCTATCCATCTCCACCTCTTTTTTATGATGTCTTCATCAATAGGCACCTGGTGTGTCCTTTCTAGTAACTCTTTGTTATTTATAGTATTTGGCCATTTGATTTTCAGGATCTTTCGAAGGCATGTGTTTATGAATGTCTGCACTTTCTGCGTAAGGCTCGCTGTTGTTTTCCAAGTTTCTGCACCATATAGGAGGACTGTTTTGACATTTGTATTAAAGATTTTGACTTTGGTCTGCAGTTTCAACTCCTTCGACTCCCATATTTTCTTTAATAATACAAATGCTGATCTAGCTTTTCCAATCCTAGCCCTTACATCTGCATCGGATCCGCCATTTATGTCTATGGTGCTGCCTAGGTATGTGAAGGACTCCACTTCTTCCAGTGCCTTTCCTGCCAGATGGACATGCTCATGGTTGGATGGGTTTATCTTCATGATTTTTGTTTTACTTTTATTTATGTTGAGGCCAAGCTGTGCCGAAAAGGTGGCTACGTCTTTTGTCTTTTCCTGCATTTGTTGCTGGTTGTGGGACAGAAGTGCAATGTCGTCCGCGAAGTCTAAATCATTCAATTGTTCCCAGAGTGTCCACTGTATCCCATTCCTCTTTTTGTCTGTGGATTTTTCCATTATCCAGTCAATGGCAAGGATGAATAGTAAAGGGGACAAGAGGCATCCTTGTCTGACTCCTGTTTCGACTGTAAAGGATTCTGTGAGTCTACCTTCGTGGACCACCCTGCATGTCATTTCTTCATAAGAGCTCTGAATGATCCTCACTAGTTTCCCTGGTACTCCATAGTGTCGGAGAAGTTTCCACAAGGTTTGTCTGTCCAGGCTATCAAAGGCCTTTTCATAGTCTATAAAATTTATATATAGAGAGGAGTTCCATTCGATGGACTGTTCTACGATGATTCTCAGTGTTGCTATTTGATCTGTGCAGGATCTGTTTTGGCGGAAGCCGGCCTGTTGATCTCGTAGCTGCATGTCGACCTTGTCTTTCATTCTGTTCAAAATAATTCTGTTAAAAACCTTTCCTGGTACAGATAGCAGTGTAATTCCTCTGTAATTTGCACAGTTGCTGAGATCCCCTTTCTTTGGGATCTTGATGAGGTATCCTTCTTTCCAATCTTTTGGGACTCTCTCTTCTTCCCATATCTTCTCAAACAGAGGGTGCAGCATGTTGACTATTGTGTTTATGTCCGCTCTCATCATCTCTGCTGTGATGTTGTCCGGTCCCGGTGATTTCCCTAGTTTGAGCTGCTTGATGGCCAGGGCTATTTCTTCCTTATTTGGTGCGCCTTCTTCTATTTGTAGGTCTTCATTTGCTGGTTTATGTCTGGCGTGTCTGTGGGTGGGGGCCTGTTTAATAGTTCCTTAAAGTATTCCATCCATCTTTTTTGTTGCTCTTTCTTTTCTGTTATAGATCTCCCTTCTCTATCTTTGACAGGTCTCTCCGGCCTTTTGTATCTCCCTGACAGTTTTCTTGTTATGTCGTAGAGCTCTTTCAAGTTGCCCTTCCTGGCTGCTTCTTCTGCTTTGGATGCTAGGCCATCTATGTGGGCATTTTTATCTTTTTTAATGCTGTTTTTTACCTTTTGGTTTACTTCTTTATATCTCTCTTGCGCTTTCGTTTTCTCAGCCCTGGTGCGGCTGCTGTTAACTATATTTTTCATTTCTTTTCTCTCTTTTATTTTTTGCAGTGTGTTTATTGAGAGCCAGTCTTTTTGTTTCTGTTTCACTGATCCTAAGACTTCTAGGCAGGTGGATGTTACAGACGTCTTTATACTTTGCCACATATGTTCTACTTGGTCATCTTCTGTTTGGTCTTCTGTTTGATCTTCTAGCACTTGGAACTTATTCCTCAAGGTGGCACTAAATTCTTCCCTTTTCTGATCATTTGCCAGAAGTGCTACATTGAATTTGGTTCGCTTCGCAGTTGGCTGTTCCCAGTCTTTCTTTAGCTTTAATTTAAGTCTTGCACAGACCAGATGGTGATCGGATGCTACATCTGCTCCTCTTTTTGCTCGTACATCTTGTAGAGACTTTCTAAATTTTTTGCTAATGCATATGTGGTCTATTTGGTTTTGCGTTTTGTTGTCTGGGGATACCCATGTTATCTTGTGAATGTTTTTATGTTGAAATTCGCTTCCACCAATAACAAGCTCGTTTGTTGCGCAGAAGTCCGCTAGTCTTTCTCCGTTCTCATTTCTCTCTCCTATACCGTGGCGTCCCATGGTTTCCTCATACCCACTGTTGTCTTTTCCAATTTTGGCATTAAGGTCTCCCATTAGGATGTTCAGGTCTCTATTTGGGAATTTTTCTATTAGTGCTTGTAGTCTATTGTAGAATGTTTCTTTCTCTTCTTCTTTGCTGTCGTTGGTGGGTGCATAGCACTGTATTAGTTCATCTTTATTTTCTTTTTCTTGGTTCGGAAGGTTGCTGTTATTATCCTTGGTCCATGTGCTTCCCATCCAATCAATGCTTCCTGTGCCTTCCTTGACAGCATCAAAGCGACTCCTTGCGTGTGCGGAGCATCTTCCTCCTCATGCCCCGAGTACATTAGCATTTCTCCAGAGGCCAAAGTTATTTGCCCAGCTTGTATCCATCTTGTTTCGCAGATACCAAGCAGTGTAAGTTTGTAGGATCTCATTTCTGCTGCCACCTGCGCTGCTTTCCCTGCTTCATACATGGTTCTGACATTCCACGTGCCTATATTTGTTTCCTTAGAAAGGAGGGTCTTCGGCTTTGAGGCTTCCAGTATAGCCTGGGTTTGGCCACAAGGCTTCATAGCTCTTCTTGGAGAAGAAGAGTCCTCTCTTCTCAGGACTGAAATTTGTTTGTTTTTTCTTGTTGACGTTTCTGTAGCAATTTGTTTTTACGGGTGAGGTCGCTGGCCTCACGCCAACCCTCCTCCTTTTGCACCCGGGCTTGGGACCGGCCTTGGCGGAGTTTTATCCTTGTATGATAAATACGAAATATTCCTGAAAATTAAACAAAGCACTTATATAATAATTTTTACAGTGCTAATCACCACACGATTTTTTAACTAATTTTAGAAAGCAGCGCACCAAATTACTGCACCAAAAAATGACTATTTGAGTCAATCAGCACTGCTTACAACGCACAATTTAAAAAAAGCAGAGGGATGTCCCTCAGCGTTCGGTATCTGCGATAATTGAGCGTAAATATATAATACTAGTTCGTGCTGTTGCGCCGTGGCGCCTGCGGCGCCCACTTTTTTCAAAAGTCAAACTAACTTGTCCTTGTATGATAAATACGTAATATTAAAATTTCTTAAATGTACACAAAGTATTTTATAATAGTTTTTTATATATTTTTTATGTCAAAAGCAAAAGTAACTTATCCTTGTATGATAAATACGAAATAACCCTGAAATGTACACAAAGTATGTATATAACATAGGTTGTGCTGCGGCGCCCACTTTTTTCAAAAGCCCAACAAACTTGTCGATCTCCTTGTATGATAGATACGTAATATTAAACTACCTTACTTGGGGGAGCTACCATCTCCTACCAAGCGCGTCCTCAGGCGGTGGATAGAGGAACGACCTTTAGATATAAAGGTTAGCCGTGAATATTGAATAAGCGGCCGCGGACCAACTGGTTTGCTGTCGTGGAGGGTGAGGTGGGGTATCCCGTGGTAAGGATACTCTTTAAAAAATGCCTCATAAACCCAAGGAAATGACTGCAAAAAGCGAACATAGAGCGCTCAAACTCTAAACCCGGACAGATGAGGCCGTCAGCTAGGGATAGCAATTCATTTTTGAGAGAAAAAACTCTGAAAAAAAAATCAACTGCTGCCTTGCAGATGGTCTTGGCTGACCAAAGGCTATGGAAGCACATCCAGAAAAACAGCAGGCTGAAGTCGGAGACCACGGGCCAATTGGCGCAAAACTCGTCGGCACGCAAAACTCAAAATGATGGAGGAAATAGAAGTTAACAAATATAGTTGTGGCGTCCTGCCTGTGGAATCCCGCCGCGCAGGTAGGGGGCCGGGCTCTCCGCCTCGAAGGAGTCCCACCCAAGCGAGCTGGTGGTTCTTCCTCCTCTGCTCGTGGAGTCAGGAGCAGAGAAAAGGAAGTAAACCCTACTGACCAAATCAAAATAAGAAAAACTAAACAGAATTTAGTCTTTCTACAATGGAACGCAGAGGGCATCCAAAAGAAAAAAGAAGCCTTAAAGATCTTCCTACATAAAAATGAAATAGATGTGGCATGCATCCAAGAAACGCACCTCAACAACAACTTGCGCTTCTCTATTAGAGGCTATACATGTCTAAGACAAGACAGAGAAAACAGAACCAAAGGGGGAATTCTAACCTTAGTTAAAAACAACATACCAACTACAGATATCTTTATACCCAACTCAACTCAATCAGAAATATTGGGGACCAAGCTTATCCTCCCAGGAGGGGACATAAACGTCTTCAACTGCTACTGCCCACCAGACAAAGAACTAGAACTCGAGAGAATTCAAATACTAAACAATGAAGAATATCTAATACTGGGTGATATGAACAGCCATTCCCAGAGTTTGGGATACTCAGACCTAAACGCCAGAGGAGAAGAAGTTGAGGAATGGCAATCTGAAAACAGTCTAATTCTCCTAAACCAACCAGAAGACACTCCTACCTTCTACTCCAGAGTATGGATGACAACATCAACACCAGACTTAGCCTTTGCTACAAACAAATTATCCAAAGGAAGTAAAAGAGAAGTCGCTGACCAACTTGCTACTAGTGACCATAGACCAATTCTCATACACATAGAAACCATTCAACTGCCCATAGAAAACTCCACCCTTCCCAGATGGAATTACAAGAAAGCAAACTGGGATCTCTTTGCCCGCTTAACAGATGAATATATGACGAACATCAACTGCAAAACAAACCGGGTAAACAAATCCTACTCTGATTTCTCAAGAGCTCTCCTCAAAGCCGCTAAGGAATCTATCCCCAGGGGAGCCAGAATAAATTACATACCAAACTGGTCTCAACATTTAGAACAACTTCACAACGAATCCATCAACGCAAGAAATCTAGCAGAAAAATCCCCAACAGTAGAAAACAATATCCAACTAAAAGCCGAGAATGCAATCTTCAGAAAGGAACATCTCTCTTCTCTAAGGAAAAGCTGGCACGAAAAAACCGAACAACGAAATGTTGAGATGGACATAAACTATGGAATATTGCAAAAACTCTTAACCAAGAGGAAAACCAATCTTCTCCAATAGTCCTAGAAGCAGACAATAAAAAAACTCACAGGCCGTGAAGCTGCTCAAAAATTTCTAACCCACTTTAGTACCGTGGGTAATATCAGTATCAGTGAAAAAAGATCCAAAGAAGTTAAAGATAAAATAGAAAAAGCTCAGACATTGGCTACACCACACTCTCATGGAATGATTGCAAACCTAAGTTTGAAAGAGCTCAATGACTCTTTGAAACTCCTCAAACCCAAACAAGCTCCAGGAACAGACAAGATCTCAAATGATATGCTCATTCACCTAGGACCCCTAGCTAAGAAGAAACTACTACAAATATTCAATGCCAGCTGGAAGTCTGGAAATATCCCAACTATTTGGAAAAAAGCTATCATGATTCCAATACCAAAACCCGGCAAACCAATGAGCCAAGTTGACAGCTACCGCCCAATAAGTCTGACCAGTTGCGTCTGCAAACTGATGGAAAGAATGGTTAATAATAGGCTTATGTGGATACTTGAATCCGAAAATCTACTTGCATATGAACAGACAGGATTCAGGAAGTGCAGATCAACGGAAGATCAAATAGCATACATAGCCCAAGAAATAGAAGACGGCTTCCAGGAAAAGAAATCAACCACCGTCGTCTGGGTTGACCTAGAAAAAGCATTTGATAAGGTCTGGAAAGAAGGTCTAATTCTAAAGTTACAAAACAGCCATGTATCCCACCGAATGTTTAACTGGATCACAGAATATTTAACAAATCGCAAGGCTCTAGTCAAAATGCAAGGAAAAAGGAGCAACACAGCTACGATACACAATGGAGTCCCACAGGGAGGTGTTCTGTCACCCACACTGTTTCTTATTTTTATAAACGACTTACTACAAATTATTCCTAGAAAAATAAAAGGCAGCATGTACGCTGATGATCTGGCTCTACTTAGCACAGAAGAATACACAGGCACTTCAAAATTTAGGCTACAAGATGCACTGACCAACCTCAACCTATGGTCTAAGGAATGGGGTATGACCATAAATTCCAAAAAAACTACCTACACAATCTTCTCCCTTTCAACCAAACAACAAAGCATCAAACTAACCTTAGACAAAATAGTCCTGGAAAAAAATGACAATCCGACATATCTAGGAGTTACATTTGACCCAAGGCTAACCTGGAGAAACCAAATAGATAACGCACAAAAAAAAGGAATCCAAAGACTGGCGCTGATGAAAAAACTAGCTGGTTCAGACTGGGGCGCAAACAACTACATCCTGAAGAAAACATACACCAGCTATATAAGACCTACCCTAGAATATGGATCCACAGTGTGGAGCACAGCAGCCAAATCCAACCTCCAAAAAATAGACAAAGTTCAAAACCTAGGGCTTCGAATAATTACAGGAGCAATGAAAACTACCCCAATCAGAGCAATGGAGGACCTAGCTACCCTAAGCTCTATGGAAGTTAGACGAGAAACCAAAACCTTAACGCAGTTCACCAAATTAGAAGCATCAGTACATCACCCTCTAAAACCCAAGCTGCAAAAATCCTACTCAACTAAAAGACTCCGAAGAACAAACTTTATACAAGAAGCCAAACATCTAAAATCCAAACATAAAATTGATAACATTGTGATTGAAGCGACACATCCCCACAGCCACTTCCCACCCTGGGACCTAAGTCCACCTCAAATAATCAGAGACAACTTAATCAACATAGGAAAAAAATCTGACTACACAACAGATATACTAAAAGTAACAGTAAATAACATCATCAAAGAACAATATCCTGAAAATTCCTGGATAAGAGTCTACACCGATGGCTCCTCAGAAAAAGCCACAAAAAATGGAGGAGCCGGCATTCTTATAGAGTGGCCTAACGGAGAACACCTTGAAAAAGCAACAGCCATAGGAAGTCTCTCAGATAGCACTAGAGCTGAAAGGAAAGCACTAGAGCTTGCCGCAAAAATTCTAACTAGTGACCCCCACTCTAAAAACAGTCAGATTGTCATCCTCACTGATGCTAAGACAGTGCTTCAGTCTCTCAAAAACCCAAACACTTTGATCAATCAGACACTCAGTACAGAACTATTGAAACTGAGCAAAATAACAAAAGAACTTATTCTCCAATGGATCCCTGGACATGTGAATCTTGAAGGAAATGACACTGCTGACTCCTTGGCAAAAACTGGAGGCAGTCAAAACCAGGCAGAGCCATCTCTACACCACGAAGAAATCAAGGCAATGCTCAAAAGAAGTGAATCTGAAAGATGGTCCGAGCTCAAAGAAAACCACCCAAAAAGTGATGCATACTTCAAACTCCCCCGCAAATCACAAAACATCATTTTCAGGCTAAGGACGGGCCACAACAAACTTAGGCAACACATGTTCCGCAAACTTCGAATTGGAGAAAGCGAAATGTGCCCCTGCGGGATAGCTGCGGAAAATGCGGAACATGTTCTCCAAAACTGCCCTCTGTACCACCATACCCGGACAGTCATATGGCCCCAGGAAGCTACCCTCGATGACAAACTCTATGGTGGACTGGAACAACTGACAGCCACAGCGCAGTTCATCACAAATATAGGACTTGCTATCTAAATCCTCTATCAAAAGATTTTGAGAACGAAGAAGAAGAAACTACCTTAAATGTACACAAAGTAATTTAAAATAGAGGTTGTAGGGCGACTACGGCGCCCACTTTTTTTTGGTCAAAAGCCCAAGTAACTTATCCTTGTATGATAAATACGAAATATTCCTGAAAAGTAAACAAAGTATTTATATAATATTTTTACAGTGCTAATCACCATACGATTTTTTAACTAATTTTAGAAAGCAGCGCAACAAATTACTGCACCAAAAAAATAACTATTTGAGTCAATCAGCACTGCTTACAACGCAAAATTTAAAAAAAGCAGACTGATGTCCCTCAGCGTTAGGTATCAGCGATAATTGAGCGTAAATATTATATTATATACTAGATTGTGCCGGGGCGCCGTGGCGCCTGCGGCACCCACTTTTATTTAGGGCACCTACGGCGCAAACCTTTTTCAAAAGCCCAACTAACTTGTCCTTTTTTGATAAATACGAAATATTAAAATTTCTGAAATATACGCAAAGTATTTAATAATAGGGGTTGTAGGGCGCCTACAGCGCCCACTTTGTTTTTTGTCCTTGTTTGATAAATACGAAATATTAAACTTCCTGGAATGTACACAAAGTATTTTACAATTGACCATATCAAATCCTCTTTTTACATTGTTCCCTTTTCCAAAATTAAAATATGAGCTAAAAACAATGACGTCATATAATATTTTTTACAGCGCATCTTTAATTTATAATCTTCTTGCGCACCGATGCACACCTTGTATTTTAAAATATAAGATCAAACAATGACGTCATATTAAATATTTTTACAGTGCTAATCAACACACGATTTTTCAACTGCTATAGACTGTTGTACATCGTTCCTCAGAGTTCCACATCCGTACATCCAACAGTGAGTGATTGACTTGGGCTTTTGTATTTTGTATATGATAATGCGCACCGATCGGGAATATATTTTTTTTAAAGCATCGTCAATATAATACGTACCGCACAGTGCGACAGGAACGATTGTTCAATATAATACGCACCGCGACACTCGAGCACCAAAATTAAAATGCAATATAGAGATAGAGATAGTCTAAAAATTAATTAATTTAATTACAGTACTTTCGATCGCTCTGAAATTTTGATACGTCATTTTTATCATCGGCACGAGTCTGCCTGCAAAATTGCAGCTCGTTGGCTTACGAGGATGTGGGTTAAAAATCGATCCAAAGTTTTTTCGGCATTCTAGCAAGCAAGGCATCACGTAAAAAAACTAAGTTTTTTACTATATATCCTTTATATACGAGACATAAGTAAAAGAATGCTCATTATAATTATAATACGCATCGCACGACAATTCAAAAATCCAAAATTGTATCTATGTCTCATAAAACATGTTTAATATAATGCGAACCGATCGGGAATATATTTTAAAAAAGGATCGTCAATATAATACTCACCGAATCAAGACACTTTGCATGGACTCAGTACAAGCTCTGGGTACTCACTATGACGTACACATATTGCACGTGCACATCATTTCTCTGCAGACGTACAAGTGGGGCAGGGCGGACTTATCCTTTCAACCAGTCCGTGCAAAAGTGAATAATTAACCTTAAAAACACTTTTTAAAAACTAGTCTTATATTAAAAATGCACTAATTTTCTACTTTTTAGTCTACGCATTTTACAGTAAGTGCAAAGCCAGCTTACCTTTTGACTATAAATCCCTTATATATGAGACATAACTAAAAGTAGTGATTATGTTCAAACGCGACATTTACAGACTGAAACAGAATTATCTCCCCTGGTTTTTATCTCCCCTGGGCGCAGGGACGGTAGGGGGTGTGAACAGTGACGGTCGGCGTCAACGCGTGAATTGGGCACGTGAAAAAATTATAAACAAATAGTTGGACGGACGGTTCCGATTAAACTTACAAAGCAAGCTAATATAAGACTAGTAAAAAAACAAACCCGTAAAAACAAAGTTTTTGACTATAAATCCCTTATATATGAGTTATAACTAACAGTATTGATTATTTTCAAACGCGACAAGCATTTACAGACTGAATCTGTCTTAACTGAACTTTGCTTCATAACCCTAGGGGGGGGGGACCGAGTTCAGCATGACACGTAAAATGTAAACAAAAGCACGCCGGTACTTAGATGGGTCGCCTCAAAGCGTCAACTCATGCTTTCACGTGGGAAAAAAACAATAACAAACCGTGAATTTGAATTACATACGTTATATGAGGAAAAAATAAAAATGCATTAATTTAATTACGATACGTTCGATCGATCTGAAATTTTGATACGATGCATTGTTAGGTTCGACGGGTCCTTGTGTCAAATTTCAGCTTGATCGGATTACGGGAAGAGGGTCATTTTCGACTTTTGTTTTTCCGCCCGCCCGCCCATGAGATGATGAGATGACGACAGACAGAGACGGCCGCGAAGTTAATATAAGGGATTTAATAGAACTAACCCGTAAAACAAAGTTTTTGACTATAAATCCCTTATATATGAGTATGATACATAACTAAAAGTATTTACAAATATTTACAGACTGAATCTGTCGTAACTCAACTTTGCTTCATAACCCTGTGGTAGAGGGGGAAAGTCTGGTCACCGATTCGCTTGACCGAGCTCAGCATGACACGTAAAATGTAAACCAAAGCACGCGGGTTCGTCGATGGGTCGCCTCAAAGCGTCAACTCAAACTTTCACGTGGGAAAAAAACAATAACAAACCGTGAATTTGAATTACATACCTCATATAAGGATAAACTAAAAATGCATTAATTTAATTACGGTACGTTAGATCGATCTGAAATTTTGATACGATGCATTGTTAGGTTAGACGGGTCCGTGTGCCAAATTTCAGCTTGATCGGATCACTGGAAGTGGGTCATTTTATTTTCGACTTTTGTTTTTCCGCCGGCCCGCCCATGAGATGATGAGATGACGACAGACAGAGACGGCGGTGAAGTTAATATAAAGGATTTTAAAATAGCGCCCCTATGGGGTCTTCAATAAATGACGTCACACAAATCTGGCCGATTTTTTACCCCCCCCCCTTCCTTTTCGTCACACGTTGTCCCAAACACTTAGACACCCCCCCCCCTTTTCCAATATAACGTCACAAAGCTTTCCCCCTCCCAATAAAGGTCATATTTTCTATTTGAAAATGAACATGTTTCAAATCACTTTTTTGGTCTTTTTCTTGGGAGTTATCCCGCCCTAGAGAATTATCTAATATATAAAGATGAAAGTTTGTGTGTTTGTTTGTTTGTGTGTTTGTTTGTTACCAATGGAAATCCACACCGTTGGACCCAGGATGCTGAAATTTTGCATGGGGCTCTCATTCGACCCTAGACAGGTCGTAGGCTATGTTTCAACCCCAGGTGACCACCCCTAGGGTAAGGGGGCCCATAATCAGAAAATGTAGAGCCAAATAAAGACAAAATAAATTCTCATTTCGATATTGAACAGCTTCATGCGGGCATTCAAAACGAGTTCATTTTGGTGCGTTATTTTTTACAATACTTTATTTTTAGCTGTGCGCTTTCAAAAATCTTTTATTGTCAAATTACGGTGCGCACCTTTTCGTGTACGCATCTAAAAGTGAGCAGTGTAATTTTATTATAATAACATTCATATTTGTTTTGGCCTTGCGGTACAAAACAGTGGCCTTTTATACAAATACTTTCTTGATATTATAGATCTGTTAACACTATTTCATTACATTTGTCACACGATGTATGGTATTTATTTTTAAATTAAGAGTTTTATTATGTTGTTTCTAATGACTCAAATTTTAATTTAAACAAATAAAAGAAATTGCCCAAGTCAAAAAAGCTTAATCGTAATTTAGAGGAACTATACGTTTGTTTTTCTTAAAATTTGATGCGTGTTCTATATTAATTTTTCTTGCTTATTTTACTTGCTCAATCCCTTAAATTTAATTATTAACGTAAATCATCAAGGAATATTACATGCATATAAAAGCCTACGACCAATGCTGTGTTTTTTTTATTACATACGCTCTATAAATTTACAATTTAAACCTTTCTACCGGACTTATAAACATAAGCATATTAAACTCAATACAAGTGAACCTATAAGCAATTAATTAAGTTGGGCGGCGAATTGAATATGCCATGGTCATTACGCTGTTGCGGAATAACAAAAGCCATTTTAAAAATAGATGTTTAGTCAAACATAGCATCTTTTTTTCCTATTTCGTAATATTAATTTTTCTTGCTTATTTTACTTGCTCAATCCCTTAAATTTAATTATTAAAGTTAATCATCAATGAATATTACATGCATATAAAAGCCTACGACCAATGCTGAGTTTTTTTTATTACATAAGCTCTATAAATTTACAATTTAAACCTTTCTACCGGACTTATAAACATAAGCATATTAAACTCAATACAAGTGAACCTATAAGCAATTAATTAAGTTGGGCGGCGAATTAAATATGCCATGGTCATTACGCTGTTGCGGAATAACAAAAGCCATTTTAAAAATAGATGTTTAGTCAAACATAGCATCTTTTTTTCCTATTTCGTAAATAATTTATTTATTTTTCAGAAACTAAATCTGGTGTTTGAAATATAATTTACAAACTATGATGTCCCATCGGGAAACATGGTCCAAAACATACTTGAATTCCTTTTAAAAATTATACCTATTACATAAAAGCCGTAAATTTAAATCGTAAAACATAGAGACAAATATATAAAAGCATTATATATCATTTCCATATTAAAACACTAATTAATGAAGACTATAAACAAGTATACAATTTATTTTTGGAGCAGTACTGCTTTACAAGACTTCATTTTAAGCGCCCGCCTTTAAATTAACTTTAATTGACTAAAAATTGACAATAATTTTTTCATTTTTGTCCCTTTCTACAAAACGGTCCCATTTAGCGATGGATTCCAAAATCTTATATGTTGCTGTTTCACCAAGGGATTCAATTCTTTTTTGATTCCCGTTTTCAGATAAAACATTATATTTTGTAAAAAAAAATTCCTGTTTTTGTTTCTGGAAATTAGATAAAGGGCGATTTTTACTCATTACTTTTAGTTCAGAGTTCAGTCGTGCTTAATTGTTTTTAGTATGATTCGTAAATTTTAAAGACTTTTAGTCAAATGGGAAGTTGGACCATTAGTGAAAGGGGGCTTAGGCTTTTATTAGTATAGAAAAGGGGCACTAAATGAAGTTAATCAAGAGAAATACAAAAAAATAAGAAGAAAGTAAATCGTTGCATACACTTACATACTTAACAAATAACTATTTGAATATTTTCAACAACATAATAAAACTTGCTCATTACTATAAACTTACTTATTAAAGGTAAGAATCAATGATCTTGACATGCATATAAAGGCCTAGGACCTATGTTTGTCATTTCATGTTTACATAATTTTATGTTTACATAAGCTAAACAAATTAACTATTTAAACTTTAGCTAACGAACTTATTAAGAAAGTCATTAAACTTAACACAAGTGAACCTAAAGATCACTAATTCCGTGTAGTTAGAAGCATAAAAATCTGGGTGGTTGTTAAGTACACTTCCGTGGTGGTAACGAGCAAAAAAAATATTTAAATATCAATTTTCATATAGCCCATATAATGAAAAAAACGTCTTTGTGCCCCCGGCCCCCATGACTGAATTGCAACTTTTTTACGCAAATGATCGTCGTGAGAGGCTACTCAACAACTTCCCAAAGTTTCATGCTTCTACCTACACGCGAAGTTGGAGAATTCAATTAGTGATGAGTCAGTTTTTTATATAAGAAAAAAACTACATAGCCTATGACCTGTCCCGGGTCAAATGAGGGTCCCATGCAAAATTTCAGCACCTAGGTCCAACGGTGTGGCATTCTATGAGTAACAAAACAAACAAAAGAAACAAACAAACAAACTTTCATCTTTATATATTAGATGGGGTTTTCCCGCTTTGGGAATGTCAATGTTTGACTGTTGCACAGTGCGCACTATTTTGACACATGCTTGGTGTGACGTAGTTTGGTGTGGGATGACGTCAATAGAGAGATATGCTAGAGGGACGATTTTGTAGCGGAGAGCACGCACAGTGTTGTTATTATTTTGCCTTGAAGGATTTCTTTGTTCAATTAAAATATTGATTCTTCTGATGGTGTTTTTACTTATTGAGTTGAAGCCTTGTGAGTCATAAAAATCATTAGAACTTGACATTCTTAAGAAGAACAAATGAAATTAATCTCTTTAGAATGTGTTTTTTAAGATTTTACTATAACTAACCCTACCTAACCAAACTTGAAGTAGTAAACAAGTTTATATATTAGCTTATCTAATACCTTTCAGCCATTTAGTGGTGCTAATAGAATAAATTAAATTCATCTGTTCATTGATGTTAAGAAGGATGAATTAAATACATATATTTATTGATCTTGTGAAGGTTAAATTAAATAAATCTCTTCTGAATATTTTTTTTTGGATCTTATAATCAATACAAAATATCACTAAACAAATTATATATCCAAAACTTAAATTAACACTTCACCTGTTTTACAAATGTCTAAACACAATTGATGTGTCCGAATTAAACAAATAGTCATGGGGTAGCAAAATTTAAACTAATTTAATAATTTACTTATAAGTTACTTATTTATCTAAGTTACTTATAAGTTTATTGATGCTAAAAGGGGGGGGGGAACCTTCAGTATGGTATTTAAGAAGAAAGTTTTAACAAAGGGAAATACTTAAAAGCAGTTGTACACTAAAACAATATATAAGCTATTATGTTCCAATCTTTCTTCAGAGAAATCATGCCCCCAAAAAGAAAAACTCAATTAGGTCGTGTTTCTAAAACGGCAAAGAAGCAAGCCTTACATAGAGAAAATGAAACGAATGAACAAACACAGGCAAGACTTGCTGTTGAGAGAGAAAGAGTTTCAATCAGAAGAGCTAATGAAACCAGTGAACAAACACAGGCAAGACTTGATGATGAGAGAGAAAGAGGTTCCATAAGAAGAGCTAATGAAACCAGTGAACAAACACAGGCAAGACTTGATGATAAGAGAGAAAGAGTTTCAATCAGAAGAGCTAATGAAACCAGTGAACAAACACAGGCAAGACTTGATGATGAGAGAGAAAGAGTTTCAATCAGAAGAGCTAATGAAACCAGTGAACAAACACAGGCAAGACTTGATGATGAGAGAGAAAGAGGTTCCATAAGAAGAGCTAATGAAACCAGTGAACAAACACAGGCAAGACTTGATGATAAGAGAGAAAGAGTTTCAATCAGAAGAGCTAATGAAACCAGTGAACAAACACAGGCAAGACTTGATGATGAGAGAGAAAGAGTTTCAATCAGAAGAGCTAATGAAACCAGTGAACAAACACAGGCAAGACTTGATGATGAGAGAGAAAGAGTTTCAATCAGAAGAGCTAATGAAACCAGTGAACAAACACAGGCAAGACTTGATGATGAGAGAGAAAGAGTTTCAATCAGAAGAGCTAATGAAACCAATAAACAAACACAGGCAAGACTTGATGAAAAAAGAGTCAGATCTTCAATGAGAAGAGCAAATGAAACAAATAAACAAACCCAAATAAGACTTGCAGACCAGAGAAATGGAAATTTAAACAGAAGAAGAAATGAAATGCAGCAAGACCTAAAAGGTGCTGCTCATCAATATGACCCAGATATTCCATACCATCAACATGATAAGGTCAACATTGGTGAGATGAACTTGATCTGCAAGCATTGCAGTGCATTTAAATGGAAAGATGAGCACCCTGGAATGTGCTGTTCAAATGGCAAAGTTAAACTAGAGACTCTGCAACATCCACCTGAGCCACTTGATCATTTGCTTCAAGGTGTATCTCAAACGTCTAAACGCTTCCTAGCCAACATCAGAAAATACAACTCATGCTTTCAAATGACATCTTTTGGTGCCAGCAAAGAAATTCGTGAACAAGGATTCATGCCAACATTTAAAGTTCAAGGCCAAATTTATCACAGGGCTGGATCTCTGCTGCCAGCTGAAGGCGAACCTCAGTTTCTGCAGATCTATTTCATGGGAGACCAAGCTAGAGAAGTCCAACAAAGATGTGCAAACTTTCCAGACTTGCAACAAAATGTTGTTTTGGAGTTGCAAGAACTCCTACATGCAAACAATGCCTACCTTCAAATTTTCAAGACAGCTCTAGAAAGAATGCCAACTGATGAATACAAAGTTGTGATACGAGCTGACAAAGCACCAAGACATGAACACCAAAGGCGGTTCAATGTACCAACATTTGATGAAGTGGCCATTGTCATGGTAGGAAATGAATTTGACAGACGTGACATTGTCCTTCAAAAGCGAAACAACCTTCTCCAAAGAGTTGCAGAAACTCATCGCTCTTATGATGCTCTGCAATACCCCCTAATGTTTTGGCAAGGTGAAGATGGGGTACTCCTTTGGCATTCCTCAGACAAACCCAGACACGGGAAACAATGTTTTGGGTAAAAAGGTTACAGCAATGGACTTTTATGCATATCGAATCATGATTCGCAGTGGTGAAGATAACCATCTCTTGAAATTTAGACAGCTGTTCCATCAATTCATCGTAGATATGTACGCGAAAATTGAAAGTGAACGCTTGCTCTACATCCGTCTAAATCAAAAGAAGCTGAGAGTTGAAGACTACATTCACCTCAGAGATGCCATTGCAAATGATGCCAATCCAAATGATCTGGGGAAAATGGTTATCTTGCCAGCAACATTTACAGGAAGTCCAAGACACATGCATGAGTACACTCAAGATGCTATGACTTATGTCAGAAATTATGGAAGGCCAGATTTGTTTATCACCTTTACATGCAATCCACTATGGCAAGAAATTCAGGCTCATCTTTTACCTGGCCAATCAGCAGTGGATCGACATGATTTGGTTGCTAGAGTCTTCAAACGAAAACTATCAAAATTAATGGGAGTCATTACAAAAAGTCATGTCTATGGTGAAACGAGATGCTGGATGTACTCAATTGAATGGCAGAAGAGAGGCTTACCCCATGCACACATCCTAATCTGGCTGATGAAAAAATTACGACCTAATCAAATTGACAATGTAATCTCAGCAGAAATACCAAACTCTACACAAGATAATTTTTTGTTTGAAATTGTTGTGAAAAATATGCTGCATGGACCCTGTGGAAACTTGAACAGAAACTCTGCTTGCATGGTTGATGGGAAATGCTCAAAAAAATATCCAAGGAATTTGATACAAGAAACTAAAACTGGTGAAGATGGCTATCCTGTGTACAGACGCCGTAAACCAGGAGATGGTGGTTTTACTGCAAAAATCAAAATGAAGGTTGGTTCAACATATCAAGAAATAGAAATGGACAACAGATGGGTGGTTCCCTACACTCCAATTTTGACAAAAATGTTTCAAGCTCACATAAATGTCGAATCTTGCCAATCTGTCAAGGCCATCAAATACATCTGCAAGTACGTCAATAAAGGAAGTGACCAGGCCGTTTTTGGTCTTGAAGGAAACCAAGAGAATCCAGATGAGGTGCAAAAATTTCTAATGGGTCGTTACATCAGCAGTAATGAAGCAGTCTGGAGAATTTTGAATTTCCAAATTCATGAACGGTATCCAACAGTTGTTCACTTGAGTGTTCATCTTGAAAATGGGCAAAGAGTATACTTCAACCAAGAAAATATATATCATCAAATTCTGGAGCCACCAAGAACAACTTTGACAGCTTTTTTTCAACTGTGCCAACAAGACGACTTTGCAAAAACCATTCTCTATTGTGTGGTTCCAAGGTACTATACTTGGAATGCTTCTCAAAAATTATTTAAACGCCGAAAACAAGGAGCAGATGTTGAATATCATCCAGGGATAAAATCTTCAGATGCATTGGGACGTGTGTACACCGTTCACCCATCTAATGCAGAATGCTTCTTTTTGAGGATGCTACTTCATGTTGTTAGAGGACCAACATCCTACACTGACTTAAAAACTGTTGATGGTCATGTGTGTGCTACATTTAGGGAAGCTTGCCAAATGCAAGGGCTACTAGAAAACGATCACCATTGGGTCTTGACCATGGAGGAGGCATGTACATCTCAATCACCTACCCGTTTGAGACATCTGTTTTCAATTTTGCTGACAACATGCTCTGTTTCTAATCCACTTGCTCTCTGGGATACATTTAAAACATATTTGAGTGAGGACATTATGTTGCAAACCAAGAGAGAGAATCAAACACTGCTAATTGAGTTCTCTAATGAGATTTACAACAGGTGTCTTATGTTGTTGGAGGATTTGTGTGTATCAATGTCAGGAAGGAACCTTGACCAGTTTGGGTTACCAACGCCTCAAAGAAATGAAAACAATCTTCAGAATAGTGAAATTCTACGAGAACAAAATTATAACACAAATGAATTGATGGCCTATGTCTCAGAAAATCAACCACGTTTAGTTGAGGATCAAAGAGCTGCCTACATTCACATCTTAGAACTGGTTACCTCAAAAAAAGGTGGAATCATATTCCTTGATGCTCCAGGAGGTACAGGTAAAACATTTGTGATCAATTTGCTCTTGGCTACAATCAGACGAGACAAAGGTATTGCTCTAGCCGTTGCTTCTTCTGGCATAGCATCAACATTGCTTGCAGGGGGTAGAACAGCTCATTCTGCCTTCAAGTTACCTTTGAACATGAACCATTCTGAGAATGTAACCTGCAACATATCAAAAGGATCAGGAAAGGCCAAGGTACTAGAACAGTGTTCTCTCATTGTCTGGGATGAGTGTACAATGTCACACAAGCGAGCTCTTGAAGCCTTGAACAACACTCTTCAGGATTTAAAAGGAAACACAAAACTAATGGGAGGAACAGTTGTGGTATTAGCTGGAGATTTTCGACAAACTTTGCCTGTCATTCCAAGGTCAACACCAAGCGATGAGTTGAATGCCTTCCTCAAAGCTTCAACTCTGTGGAAACAGGTCAAGAAAATGACTCTGACCACCAACATGAGAGTCCATTTACATGGAGATAATGCAGCAGGCTACTTCTCACATCAATTGCTTCAACTTGGCGATGGAAAGTGGCAGGTAGACCCAGCATCAGGAACAGTTTCTTTCCCATCAAATTTTTGCACTGTAGCAAAGTCACTTGAAGAGTTGAAACTTGCCGTTTTTCCAAACATCCAAGACCAGTTTAAAAATCCTGAGTGGTTGTGCGAAAGGGCCATTCTTGCTCCAAAGAATTCAAGTGTCAACAGCATCAATTCTCAAATTCACAATTTTCTACCAGGCATTTCAAAAAAAACTACAAATCTATTGATACGGTTACAGATCCGGCCCAAGCTGTTTACTATCCAACAGAATTTTTGAATTCATTAGATCCTCCTGGCATGCCATCACATAACTTGGAACTTAAAATCGGAGCTCCTATCATACTTCTGAGAAACTTGGATCCCCCTAAACTATGCAATGGAACACGATTGAGCATCAAGCATCTCTTACCTCATGTAATAGAAGCCACAATTTTGACAGGCTGCGCCAAAGGAGAAGATGTCTTCATCCCAAGAATTCCACTCATACCAACAGATATGCCTTTTGATTTCAAGCGCCTCCAGTTTCCAATCAGGCTTGCATTTGCCATGTCTATCAACAAGGCACAGGGACAGTCTTTAAAAGTGG
Source organism: Ampullaceana balthica (assembly GCA_944989445.1). Classification (NCBI taxonomy): domain Eukaryota; kingdom Metazoa; phylum Mollusca; class Gastropoda; family Lymnaeidae; genus Ampullaceana; species Ampullaceana balthica. Next base: position 589,325 of record CALYLW010000184.1, on the reverse strand, counting down.
CAGGCATTGTACTTGAGGAAGCATGCTTTGCCCACGGACAGCTATATGTGGCATGTTCTAGAGTTGGGTCACCAACAAATCTTTTCATTTTTGCACCAGACGGAAAAACCAAAAATATAGTCTATCGACAAGCCTTAATATAAACGATATATAAATTACATGTACTTATTTTTAATTACATTTCAATTTATTTTTTAAATTGTTTTTCAATGAATGAATTGAAATAATTTTTTTAAAAAATCTGTTGACTATTATTTTAATCGTGCGACGCCGGGTAACCCGGCTAGTATTATATAAAACGAGCCATACTAAATAAACATTTTTTATAAAGGGAAGTAATTCACCAGTTAAAATTAAGCACATTTAAATATAAATTTTCAAGTTTATGATACAGGAAATAGTAAATTCGTTTTAGACAAATTTATATTACGTATAAGTGCAATAAACCTTATGTTAATAATTATTATTTATAAGTCAATATATAGAAAAGGTGCAACTAAGTAATTAAGTTGTAAAAAATTAAACTAATAAATAAGAATGCATATGTTTGATATATATTTCTAAAAATCTATGCCCCTGTTGACCTCTATTTCATTTCTATATTTAGATGTAAGTGGCATGCCACTTAATTACGATCCCTACACTAGGGATAAAATGTAATGCCTACTGAGTATTCTTCTATCAGAAGAAGCGTCTGTACTGATAAGAAGAAGATCCAGGATAGTATAGTATAAAAATACTTTAAATAAACCTCAGCAAGAATTGTTATACTTTGTTGAGGGCTGGACCTGACTTTCTTGGGAAGTAGACCTGACTTTGTTGGGGAGTAGACCTGACTGTGTTGGGGAGTGGACGCAAGGAAATGTGTTCACATGTTGATTAAAGTTGGTTGTTTCTCCCAGAGGCGTTTCACCTGAACACAAATCAAACCAAGTAGAACAAACAGCGTAGTTATGTTTTTTAAACAATTATTAAAACAACAAAAGTATCAGGCCCAGTTTGAAGATATCATTAACAGTCGATCAGATATGCAATGAATTAATATCATAATTTAGTGAATTAACTAAATAAATAATCACAATCAAATCAGAGTTTTATTCCTCGAGATTTCAACGTTTGATGACCCCGTATTTAAATAAAGTTCACGAGTTGCCCCTCTTATAATACATGTACTACTGCACATATGTTTGCGCTCCACTATTTACATCAAGCACCACAATGCGCTGCTGGTGAACTCACTAAATTTATTCGAGGTCAGGGTGCGAATTTTCGTTGGTAATCAAACAAAGAAATATTTCATATAGGTAAAAGCCTTTCCAAATATTGGTGCGAAATTTAGAAAAAGAGTTTTTTTAAAAATGTAGATATATATATATAATTCGCTCCCCATCAGTTCTATCCCTAGGGACGTAGTTATTGTTATTTAAGGAATTTTTAGTTCAATAGAACAGAACAAAACTACACATCTAGCTCATCGTGTTATTGAGCTATATTCATGAACATAAAAAATTTATTTTAAAACAAACAACATGAAATAAAACAAAAAAATAATTCGGTCCAGTGGTTCTCAAACAATGTCAATCTCTAAGCTCGAAAACCATATAAATCTATAAGACGTTATATGAAAACGATAATTTAAAAAAAAAGCATTTTTAAGAGATTCAACTGATTGACAAACTATTTTAATATAGATTATAATTATCTCTCAATTGGCTACCCATATGAAGCAGGTTTTGTATTATTTAAAAAGTTGAGGTTGTAATAGAGTATAATTAAATTTCAAAATGATTTCACGGCATTGCCTCCCCACGGATACCTGACTGTTATAATACAAGGCATTGGCTCCACGCGGGTACCTGACTGTTATAATACAAGGCATTGGCTCCACGCGGGTACCTGACTGTTATAATACAAGGCATTGGCTCGACAAGGATACCTGACTGTTATAATACAAGGCATTGGCTCCACACGGGTACCTGACTGTTATAATACAAGGCATTAGCTCCACACGGGTACCTGACTGTTATAATACAAAGCATTAGCTCCACACGGGTACCTGACTGTTATAATACAAGGCATTAGCTCCACACGGGTACCTGACTGTTATAATACAAGGCATTAGCTCCACACGGGTACCTGACTGTTATAATACAAGGCATTAGCTTCACGCGGGTACCTGACTGTTATAATACAAGGGTGTTGGTAGGGGTGCAGAGTATCCAGGTGCAGTGGCATCGCTAGGGGGGCGGGGGGGGGGTGGTTGGCAGCCCCGGGTGAAACCCATCAGGGGTTGCACCCGAGCCTAAAATTTTACTGTGTACGATTTTATGTCAGAAAAAAGGACACATTTTTTCATCCGGAAAGAAATTAAGAAATACAATGAAAAATGTTAAACGCGAAAACTTTTATTCTTTTATTATAAAAATATCAGTAACTTGCAATAATGATTTTTATCAAAAATAATTTAAAAAAAAATAATAATAATAATAATTTAAAAATCAAAGAATGGGTTTTCTTTGTTGATGTTTTTTAGAGGTAAATTATTAATTCAATGTATTTGAGTTAATATTTTGTTTTATATATATTTATTAAAGGCGTGAAAGCATAAATATGCATGTTTATATACATAGGTAGCCCTCCGAATACGACGGTTCCATCCCGACTTACGCTGTTTTGTGGTTACGAACGAGCCCGCTTAGAAAATAATATTACGAGCTATTCCGTATTTTTAAATATATATTATATTTTTTTAAACTTTTGTTTTTCATGGGGTAACTAAATGGTTTCTCTATTTGATATAAAAAAGTTATTGAAAAATATGTATTATTATTGTTTCAAACTACAACTTTCGTTTGCGAATTTTCTCATGGCGAAGTTTTTAATCAAATCAGTAAACGAACGGTCGGTCCACACCTCCCAAATGCTCACGAGCATTTGGGAGGTGTTGACCAATCTTAAGTAAGTTTACAAGTAAGTTTCTTTTTCAATGCTCATTATAGAGAGCATAATCACTAATCAGTCTTTGTTGTCCCATGCAAATTTTTACTCATTTTATATTCTTTTCAACTTTGAAATGGATCGTTCTCCGTTGCAGTTTGATGTCATCATAGAAAGATAGATTCGAAATGCGATGTGTACATTTGTAAAGGACTATGTGAAATTTAGCTCATTCAAAAGCCTCGAAATTTTTAGCTCTGTGCACGTGTTTTGAGTTTGACATTGAGTTACTTCCTTTTCATTACCCTAAGCCTGGGTCTGGACAATACTTTTTTAAAGATTAAGAGTTCTGAAAATTGGACTAATTCTGAAGGTAAGCAGTCTTCGAAATCGCTTGAATATTCTTCCATTAACTTGGCAAAATTGCTGAGCTCAGTTAGGTTTGTAAGAAAGCCAAATTTCTCATGGATGTCTTTATATGCTCCTAATCGATGTTGTAGGTTTTAAGAAAGTTTGTCAATGATGATCAAAAATACCTCAAACTTGAATTTTTGTCTCGGGGAGAATACTGTTTTGGTGATGTCCCTTGATCAAACTAAAATTGTTTAAAAAAAATATAGCATTGAATATTGTTTATACTCTTTGTTACCATGGACTTGTCCTTTCCCTTGTCTTCATAGAAATCAAATTAAGAATGCTGTCTTTTAACAAACTCAATGAGAGACATCCATTCTAACATTGTTTCCCAAGTTTCAAGTAAAATAGCGACTTCCAGTTGTTCCTTTAGAAATCCTTCTGCTTCAAGTCGACAGTCACGTGACTGCTTTTCGCTTGTTGCTAATTCTTCCAGTGTTGCGATATTCTCATGGTATGTGTTATTAACAGACCTTACAGCATCATGTCAGGCTGACCCTCTTGTGTCAGACAAGCAGAAGCGTAACTGGGGTTTTCTGCGCCCTTGGCTATTTCATTTTTTGCGCCCTTGAGAAAAAGGGAAAATTTACTAAATTATACAGAATAAATTGATCATTGAAGGATTAGCCCTCGGCACCCTTGGCAACTGCCACGATGCCAAGTCGTTGTTACGCCTCTGCAGACAAGGTTTTGTTAACATGTATCAATTTCATGTTTTTTTAAAAAAGTATTTGTCAACTATGAGTAGAGGCAACAAGGCGGGTATAAAGATTTTTGCAGAAGACAAAAAAATACGACTTCAGCAGGACAACCTGCTGCACTTTTCCCAACCAAATTAATGGAATGTGCTGCTTTTGAGACGGGATTCACGAGACACTGATGATTCTTCACTTCGTCTTTTTATTAACCACGTTTTATTAACTCGCTTTCGTTCCTGTGGCATTGTCTGTCCACAATTTTTCAAATCTGCCAACGTAAATTTAAACCACTTCTGATGGTCCTAGAGAGCTCAAAATTTTACCACAGATAGATCTTGGATAACAATACATTTTGTCAAAATTTTAGATCGATCGAATGTACCATAATTAAATTAATGCATTTCTTAGTTTATCTATATACAAGCATCTGTACCATCTGCTTTTGTTGACATCCATGAGTTCACCCCGTGACCACATCACCGTGTTTTTAAAACGTTGGGCGGGCTCTTATGAGGTGTTTGGTATAAAAAAAAATAGAGGTAAAAATATTTTTAAAAACCCTGTTTTTGTAAGTGGACTAAAAAGAATAAAATAAATAGAGGTAAAAAAAAGATTTTAAAAAATACGTTTTTATAAGTGTACTAAAAAGAATAAAATAATTTAAAACTAATAAGTTCAAGTACTTTCATATAATATGACTAAAAACGTGGGGCGCGTGTTTGGTGTAAAAATTAAAGATTTATAATTAAGAAGGCAAAAAAGATATCTATAAGTGAGCGAATGAGTGAACTGCATATGTAAAACCTCATAAGCGCCCGCCCAACGTTTTTAGTCATAGTATATGTAAGTACTTGTACTTATTAGTTTTAAATTATTTTATTCTTTTAAGTACACTTATAAAACGTGGTTTTTAAAAATCTTTTTTTACCTCTATTTATTTCATTAGATTGCCGATTTTTCGTGAGACGGGATTCACGAGACACTGATGATTCTTTACTACGTCTTTCTGCATCATATTGGCGTTGTTTTGAAAGTCGAAGATCACATGCAGTAGAAAGTTCATTTTGTTTTTTTAATAGACGCTTTAGTTTTTCCTTTTTCAAGTCTGTTTTTTTTTGCATAGGAGCCTCTACTTTTTTTATGATTCATGTCTCAAATTAAAACAATTAAATATCACTATTTTCTTATTAATGTCTCACATTTGCAAGTCTTATAAAATATAACAACAATTAAAGGTCAATCTCTTCTTATTAATGTTTTGTACATTCTTTGCCTTACAACAATTCACGATAACTTTGTTACATAGCCAAATTGTGTAGCAAAGTGGTGGCTAAGCTAGGCACAATGCAACACATAGTTAAACTCTGGATTCAGCTTTCAAACACTCGTTAATTGTCTACACCGCAAACACATATTCTCCCTTGCTGTTGTTTGGCACAACAAACCGTCACTCTTTCTCTCTTTACTTCCTTTCTACTTAAATTTTCATAGTGCGATGCATACTGGTGCGGCACTGTGTGGGTGTGCAAAGCTGTTGTTCTGATTCCTGTCTCGATTTGATCACGGGAAAAGGGTTATAAAAACATGTTTAACATAGTGCGCATTTACATTTACAGATCGGGAATATATTTTTTTTAAAGTATCGTCAATATAATACGCACCGAATCGCGCAACAGGAAAGTATTAAAAAGGCAGTTCAATATAATACGCACCACAACACTATAGCAAAAAAAATGTAACATGTTACTTAGAGATACATAAAGATAATCTAAACATTCATTAATTTAATTACGGTACATTCGATTTATCTGAAATTTTTATACATCATTTTTATCATAGGCACGAGTCTGCCTGCAAAATTTCAGCTCGCTAGCTTACTAGGAAATGGGTTAAAATCGATCCCAAATTTTTCGGCACCGCTCGCCTCAAGCAAGCAAGCAGACACCACGAGTTAATATAAAGGATTTAAAATTAAAAAATAGAAAACTATTTTAAAATATATCTTGTTAAGTTTCCGATTTCTTTCGTTGGCATATTTTTTCCCCTCAATTTTAGACGGATAAATGTCGTTTACATAATGTTTTTATCATATCGTCCTACATATTGCAGACTAATATCAGTCATCATAAGTGATTATATTTACTTTATCAAAGCATGCATAAATTGTGACAGTATGAACACACTCGATGGTATTTTATAAACAAACACTTTTAGTGCTGTTAATGGAAGGCCACGCATGAATGTTACGATAATTGCACGAGCGCTGTATGTCCACATGCAGACTACACAAGCCGATTCTAAATCATTTCTAGGGGGAGAGTCTAGTTATAGAGCATTTGTGGATATATATAAAATTAGCACAAAGATAGTGGTTTAAACCTGGAAGCTAGTTTTGAAAAGCTGTGAAGGAATAAACTTTTGTTCATATTTTATGTGTCAACTGAAATAGTGATTGTATTGTGTTTGAAAATAAATATATTAGATATATCTTTAATCATTAATTTAAAATAGGTGCTTCCACGGAATGTCTAGTCCTTAAATCAAATTTTAGGTTGATAGTTTTGTAATCTGAAACATAACATCTCTGAAACAGCCCGTGTAGACATCTACCGAAGTATTTGGTTAGACATGAATCTTTCAGAGTGCATTGTCCAGGAACTAACAATCCCAGAATTCATGTATTTATTCTTCCCACACAAGGAACTTCTTTTTATTGCCACGGTTGTCACGTCCTGCATCGCCACGTTCACCATCTTGTCCAACGTGACAATGATTGCCGCCCTTGTTCGGTCCATTCTCCGTGACGAGAGGACAATCAGGGCCGATAACAGCGTTATCACTCGGATCCTCATGACTTCTCTCGCTTTCTCGGACACCATGACCGGAACGATCGTCATGACTTTCGGTATTGTGGAGATGTCCAACAATGGGAAGTGGACTCTGGGAGGTCGCCTCTGTGCCTTCCGTCTCGTCATGAACAACCTCATGTGTTCCGTGTCGGTGTACCACGTCCTGTGTATGGCGGTCGACAGGTACCTCGCCGTGTGCTGGCCGATGACGTATAGGCTGCTGACGTCACGTCACGCTTCACTGATGGTGCTTCTTACCTGGGGTTTCCCGGCTCTGCTCATCGTTCTGCCAGAGGCATCTGGCCTCCATCACATGGGGGTTGAGGACCTAGTCCACTGCAACGACATCAACCATCTTTGTGGCACAATCTACAACCCTACTGCTTTGTTCCTCATATTTCCATTTGCGTTCTATTTACCACTGCTCTTAACGTATATCCTCTACGTCATGATCCTGATCGAAATAAAAAAGTTCCACAACAGAGATCCCAGGAAAGTTGTTTCAGGTGCCAGCGAAATGAAAATATCTTCTTCGTGTTCCATCAAAGAAAGAGCAAATTTTACCATTGAAGCGAGTACATCAACCCCAACAGACAGTTCAAGCTCCAACATATCCTATTGCACGACACAAAGCGAGTTATTTCTAGACACGACTGAATTAAAAGTAACTTCAGATCGAGGCCTCCAAAACGAATTTCACGTCACACCACAAGATGGCGTGGCTTCTATAGAGACAGTCCATCAAGAAAGTATTCGGAAGAGCGCACCATCCAAGAAGATCAAGAGAAACCTGAAAGCCTACCGCACCATAGGCTGCATTGTGCTATGTTGTACCGTGTGCTGGGTGCCAACTTGGATCGTGGTACTACTGTTTATCTACGAGATACATTTTATTCCCATCATAGGTGTGATATGTTTACTTTGGCTGGCGTACTCCAATGCTGGACTGAATCCTGTCATCTATTGTTTCAATAAGTCGGTGCGTCGAGCTGTGAGGTCTATGCTGAGATGATCAGTTTATTTCTGTGATTACAGTATGCGAATTATAACGTTATAACCATGCTGGGGTTTACTCCTCACCAAGGTAACACGCTAGACCTTCTGACTAAGTTCTGACTAAGTATTAACAATGCAATTATTTGCACTTAATTTAAACAAATGATTTTAATAAAATGTTTTGATTCATTTTGCTATAATGTTTCTTTATCTACATATTTGACATATTTACACTTTCCTATTGATTTTGTGGGCTATCTTTGATCATTCTTTAGTAGCGCGTCACTTTTTTTTGGGTAGTTTTTTAAAAGAAACAATCCATACATTTTCTAAAAGTCTTAAGATAATTATTTTCGAAATGAAATTCAGCAGATACTTGCTGTCCTGGACGGATTTACCCGTGTTAATGATTAAACAAAAGTTCTGAATTCATGCCCCCTGGTCTTAATAAAAACCTAACAGCTTTTATAAAATCAAATATTTTATGATTATTTGTCTCATTATTAAATAAAAACAAGATCCAGAATCCAGGTCTTAAAATATTTTAGTCCCGATGCATTTTAAAATCAAATTTACAGTATTAATTTTTTTTACCGGAAACGAAAGTTAATTTCTTTTAACATGAAATGAAAAAAATAATTATATTAAACATTTTGCAAAATAAAAAATTAGAATCATATTAAATCGACTTGGAAGTTTATGGCAAAGGGATACTAAGGGGATACAAAGATATGTTCACAAATGTCATTAATGATATATAGTTTGTGTCCCATAACCTCGTGGTCGTAGGGGGTTCTACTGATCTATTAGAACTTTCTCGGGGCTATGGTAGACTTGGTGGCACCCATCTCATCTCCAAGTCAGCATAATACTTTTTTTTAAGCAATAGTCATTAATCAACATTTTTATTGTGGCTTTACTTGGGCTGGGTCCCACGCACCTCAGCTTGTGAGGCGAGCGCACTATCGACTTCGCTATTTATTAATTTGCTTTACACCAAATCTTTTTCAATTGACTTATCTTTTTTTCTTCTTCTTTTTTTAAAATGTTATTTTATTTTTATGTTAAGATTAGGGCTATAACATTTTATAATTCATTATTTTTCCACGAAATTTTTAAAAGTAAATTAATATCCTTTGCACACATAATTTCTTTACGGGTTTGGGGGGGGGGAGGCTAACCGAAAGCGTCTTATTCGAAGATATATTTAAACAATCATCAACGGCATATTTGCTCTCACTTTGTAAAAGTTTATGTTTCCTCATAATTCAAATTTTAAGGCAATACTTCTATGCTGCGAAGAGTGGATAATTTTCTTCAATACATAAATAAAAGACTACTTTTTTCTGGCTGGTTGGATTTGCCACTTTTGTTCCGCTTACGTTTATCTACACGGAGTAACGGATATCAACCAAAACTAGAACTTAAATCGATCATCATCTAGATTTAAATATAGTGGGCTTTTAAACTTAAAATATCGTGTTTCTTTTTCTTATATGAGCAATAAAATATTATTTTAGACTTCAGACAAAGGCTACTTATATCAAATTTGGTATGCACATACGTAATGATAATGTTGTTGTTGTTGTTTTCAAAGGGCCCTAGAAAAACCTGATGCTACACAGAACATTGCTATGGGGGCGGGGGGGGGGATTCCAATTTTTTGAAACACTCGCCGCCTACATTGTCTTTTTATTACATATTATAAACAAATACTGTACCTTAAATTGTTCAGATTTAATCTCGATTTGTGCATATTCTCTATGGGACTTATCTACCTACAAAAATATACATAAAGTAGAAACAATTTCATTAAAGTGCTGCAAGAGTCATTACTGGGGACTGGGGACTATTCCCAATTGGCAAATTTAAATGATTAAACCGAAAAAAAAACTTGAGGAAAGAAGTAAAGCAGCAATAATAAATAAGGCATTAATTTATAAATTTTCACATACAGCACAGCAACGGATATCCATGATGTAACTAGTTCTGACACCAGTGAAACTGGTTCGCTTATATATATATGTGTTGTAGGGGTAGGCGTTCTAACATAACACAAACTTTCGTGCGATAAATCCTTGAAGCATTAGGGTCAACAAAATAACTTAAATATGCACACTATATACACAAATATCAAATTGAGGTTACACTTCGTGGTAACATAATCACACCAGTCCAGCCATCTTGAAACACTCTAGAACATTCTCCCGCGCTTTCACTCACGTGACCTCTCTGTCATCAAACTCGTGATTCACACAGTGACACATAGGTATAAAAACTTTTCTTATTCCATTTCCAAAAGCTAACGCATAGTATACAGTTTCCTTCTTTACGTTTGGAATGGGTTGTCTGAACAATCCAGAAAACCGAACACACAATCAACATTAACAAGTCCAACAGGACGCATTAATCCTTTGTATAGAAAGAGCGTCTGTAATGCATAAGATAATATATAGTAACGTATAAATTATTTAATATTTAAAATCATGCTTTCTGTTATACTATACTACAATGTAATTTTTATGTAAAGTCTTTTCACTATTTGAAATTGATGAATCTCTAGCTGCAAATCTATGGCCCGCGGGACGAATGTTGCCCACCACAAGAAATATATTGATTAAAACGCATGTGCTATACTTATTCGTGTCATACAAGTAATTTTTTTATCCAAGTCTAAGGAAACAACAACAAAAAATAATTAAAAAAAAATAACTCAGATTAACCATTAACTTTAACATGTTGCTGTATTTTTTCAATTCATTAAAAAAAAATAATTATTTGCACCTTACAAGGCCGTACCCAGACTTTTTTCAGGGGGGTTCGCAAACTTGCGTGAAGGCATTTCATGTTCCGATAGCTACAATATATGGTGCTATGACTTTAAATTTGGATGAGAATATTTAATAAATAATTATGTATATATCAATTATTGAGGGCGTTGATTAAACTTCTCGCCCTTTTTTGCCTCGTTTTGCAAACAAAAATTGTTTTCAGTGCGGACAGAAAGTGACCGAAAAGTAGGTTTTCATGCAATAAATAATTAACACTGTAAATAAAAGTTTCCAAAAAAGTATTTTATTTAAAAATGCAAGTACTCGATCGTTTATTTCTTTTCTTGTTAATGATGAAATCTGCAGGTGCAAGCGTTGAAGAATCTGAATTACATACACTATGGTACAGAACTGACAAGGCGGATGACGTCAATGCTATGAAGTTTATCTTACAACATCTTCGATGTAAATCCTTCTTGGGTTTTTGTTAACAAATATCTGTCAAACACTGTCCTCGTTGATATTGAAAGCGTATTGAATATGCATCAATGCAAGCTAGGTAAGTCGTTCCTGTCCCATTGAACATCTCATGTAATTGTGCAAACTTCGGAGTGCATTGAAATTTCGCTCACACGCGCAGGAAGTCATATGAATCACACACGCGATTTTCAGTAAGCAATACATATTCAGATACATCGATTCATTGCAATGTTTTATAGTTTCCGTGCAATGTTTTGGTAGCTTTGACTCTTCCCATTGGCTCAACCTCAATTTACACCCGCTGAACTGTTCGGGCAGCACCTCTGGTGAAGGCAGATCTTGCTCATATAAATCCACAGCACCTCTCAGATCTTCATACGTACAATTTCTAACAGCACTTGGCACAAGAGCTAATAGTTGTGAGGATGTCCTGGTTAAGCCAGAGAACCGCATATCTAGTTCAGCAATGATGTGCTCCAGAAATGGTTTAATTAAGTTCCGCAGATAGTGTTGCATTGGTGTTTCTACGCACACTGCTTCGGTAGATTTGCCGCTTAGCAATTCTAGGCATTGAAGCTTCAACTCCTACAGACTGCGCCATGATAACGATATGATCATACGTATTTTGAAAATAAGAATCTACATGTGTTCTAATCTTTCTCTAAAACTCTTGATTAACGTTTTCGATAAGTGACAGAGCCCGAATGAAGTCATTCGCTTCTTTCTGAAGTTCGACTGTTATTCCTTCCAGCCTAGATAACAGTTTGTACGTTACAACAAACGTCACAATAAATATGAAGTTACACAAGGAATGAAGAAGTGACGTTGCTCGAGACTTACCGTCCGTGTCCCAATCACCATTTGTAGTCAAACTTGGATCCAATCCTTGGTCGTTGTGTTTTCCATGTGGCAGTGAAATTATCTCAAGAGTCCGAACAACTGTAAACATACTATTGATAGAAGTGTTTTCTATGATTCGTGGCGCTCAGCCCATCTTGTTTTGCACAAATCTAGAAGTGTCTTCCGTTTAGCACTGTCAAATGAAAGACTTGTTTCTATGAAGTTTTTCAACAAGGCTTGGGGCTTGGGGCTTGGGGCTTTGGGCTGTTGCTAAAAAACATGCAGATTTCTCAAAGAGGTAGGATTAGGCGGATTAAGATAGTCACTCAGTGAAGGCCAACCTCGCTAACCCACTAGGCATTGGATTTTTCAATGCATTTATTTTCGCTTAATGATTTTCGGTAGTCGGCTTGCAAAAAAAAACAACTATTTGTTACAACAAAAGGGCATAAATTCGTTCGAACGTTCTAAAGTTATATTATTTAAGTGAGTTGTATTTTATTTGTAAGAAGTAATAACTTGCGACCCGTTATGGGTTGATCAAAACCTTCTGTAAAATTATGTTATGGTAACAGCCATCGGGGCGTGACGTAGACGTTTCCACCATACTCGTTTTTCAAAAATCACTCTGCAATTATTGGGGTAGCAAACCCTCCATCGTGAGCCCCTACGCCACTCCCTTTCACACGCAAATGCCTTCCTTGCAAAAAACTGAAGGTTTCACTGTTTTTGTTTTTTGTATAGATAATTTAAAGGCACACTTCTTTGTTAAATAACAACACAATCTATCTGGTCTTGATATTTTCCCAAAACCCCAAAGGTCACATCCCTAATTGTATTTGTCATTTTCCTTTTCCCCCAATAACTTGAGACTCGCTTTCATGGCATGAAGAAGTAATGGCTAACTTGCATCGACTTCCTTATTGCCGTTTGTTTGTCTAAAGACACGCATCGACCCGAATAGCATCACGTGTTGACGGGAGTGGGGAGTGGCCAAATGTTAGTTTGATGGTGTTATCACGGGAACTGGTCATTGTTTTCTTCTACTAATAATAGGGCTGCGGAAATTAGCGATTAATTTCTCGATTAATCGTTAAAAATTTAAACGATTAAAAAATTTAACGATTAATTGACCCATCACTTATAAATATACTGAACGTCAAAATGTAAAATATTTCGGCCGATAAATATAAACTAATTTCCGGACGACTACACGAATATTTTGGTTTTAAACTATTGACTGACGTGAATGTTCAAAATATTGATACAGGTTATTGTGTCCATAGAGAGACATCGTTTGCCTAACATGCAATGTTCCCTCTAAGTCTAAGCTTCGTTGTTCCATTTGCAAAGTTTAAAAAAAAACTTGTGTGCAAAGTTGCACAACGTCCATTTTTTGTGAAATATTTGACAAAATTTGCTGCGCGGTGATTCTAAACTTCTGCGTGGCGTCGGTCAAATATCTGTGCAGCCGCGCTGCTCAAAGGGAAAATTGCTACCATGGTTCTAACACTTCGCTTACATATCACCTGCAAACCAAACATCCACTACAGTATCGGAACCTCAGCTGAGACAATCTAAAGCTTTGTGAACGTTTGTTCAGCTCGGCTGGTTATATTGTCAATAAGACCCGCTCATCATTTGAACCAAATAATGTCAATACACTAGTCTGTTTGCGTTCTTGGTTAAAAGATGTCATATAAAGAAGACATTCCAGTGTTATTTCGATTTTCGACAAGTATTTTAATAAATGTTACTTATGACACCATAAATTTCAATTTTTTTTGCTTTAATCGAAAGTAACGATTAATTAATCGTTATTTAAATTTAAATTAACAGCCCTACTATTAATAACGATAAAGATAATATCTTGTTCTATAGTCTGTGGCCCATATTCTAAAGTTTGGCAAACATTTATAAGTAACTCATTATTAATGATAGTTTTCCACCGCCGTATTAATCCACAGGGTTCCTGCAAACTCTCCAGTCACATTCTGTCACATTCTGTCACAGCCTCTAACATTAGAGAAACCAAAAGTTTAATATCCTAGATTCTGGACTCCCTCGAGCGTTCCTTAATTTTTAATGCAAACAGGAAGCATACTTTTATCAAAGAAGCTCAATAATAATATATATTGCGTGTTCTGATGTCTAGAAAAGGGCTGGTCTTAAAATTGTTATAAGGAGTTGTTAAAGCATTGTCTAAGAATTACATGTATGTTTCAATTAAAAAAATGACGAAAAGGGAAGACATATATTTCAAGCTAGTGGACTTTAAAAAAATATTTGTAATCTCTACAGTACAGTTATTTCCTCCACTCAGAGAATGGAAATTTCCAAACACTTGTTAATATCAAATTATTCATCCTTCTGCTTTCTATTGACAAGGAAGCAAATTTCAAGCTGTTCTGTGATATTTCGAAGTAGTTCTTGACAATTTTCATCTTTGAGCGTCATCAATCGCGTCAAGCCACTGATGCAATGATCAAATACACTTTGGACTTATTCTCGTGGGGATTTTATATAAGCTTCAAATAATGAACAATCTTGACTTTGACCTTGTTGAGACTGAAGATTTCCTATTTCATTTGACTTCACAGCCTGGAGAGTTCTCGGTAACTGGACGCCAGTATCCTTACTTAAGTCGACCGTAGCAGCAGAGGACTCGTATCGTATGTTTTTATCCCTATCTCTAACTGAGCCTTTTATTAGATTATCTTTGTGTTGAATTTCCAAGTTAGAACCAATTGTCTTATGTTTTATTACTTATTTGCTAATTAGTTCTTCAATTCGTTAATTTTCCATTAAGATGTAAAAAAAAGGTTTGATTAATTCCAAATGTGGGCGACCAAATTATCCGAATTTCTATATAATTTTAAACAGGTCGGCCATAGACATCGACATAAGAGTGTAAGTGTAGCACAGAGGTGAAATACTGTGCAAACAATACGTTACAAACGTGTGTAATATATACTTTAATGATTTCCGAATCCATGACATTATTCATGCTGCAAGTATAGAGATATTTCTTGTAAGCAGGGTTGTGAAATAGTTGATAATTGCAAACGTTTTGCAACTTTTCTGTGTTGTTCGTGAGGATGGAATTTAGTTTAACTGAATTCTTCTCATATTGTTCATCTTTTGTTAGTCATCTATGTTTGGTATTTGGATGGGTGAGAAGAAAACCCTTTTGTTGGTTTTCCTATTGTAAACCACTGGTACAATTTATTAAATTAGTTATTTTAAAAGAAATGAATCAAAATTAATGATTTAGTTTTTTATGTAACACCAAACTGTTATGTTTTAACAGACTAACGTTCTAGCAATGATAATTGGTTATATTTTCATCATTTGTTCACATCTTTATCATTTTAAGTGATTTAAAGTTATTGTTTTTATCTGTGTTTAGACAAAACGTATTAATGATTCAACATAAAACAAGTTGTGTGTGTTGTGTTGCAACTTGCAAGTCACTTTCATATTTCGTCTACTTTCATACAGTCTTGCTATAACGTCAGTTTGATGGAATATCTTCTATGTTTATAATGAACTAGCAGACCCGTCGTGAGTTGCAACGATCTCAGTAAAAAGGAATACATATAGATAAAAAAGGAATTACATTAAGGGTCACCTGGCCTATCAGTTTAACATATGAAGTTCAAAAATCTGTTAATTTCAATCAATTTCATAACAAATATATAAATATATTTATCTATATTTATCAATATCGTGTAAAATTGACTGGGGAATGCAATATTATAAGTTTAGTAAAAACATATTTAGGGCCCCCAGCCCCGAGGAAATGGACATTAGGGGTTCATTAATAACGTCAGTTTGATGGAATATCGTCTCTGTTTATAATGAATAATGAAATGTGCAACGAGTCAAAACTTTGTGGTTGGAATAAAATAGCGGGAGTTTTTCATACAAACAAAATGGTTTCTTTACGTTCTGGTCGATCTCAATCAATGATGTCTCCGCCATGAGCGCCATTAATTTACAGTGCTAGGATACACAATTAGGAATACAGGAAGTTTATTCAACAACTGATGACTAGTTGACTTGGTTTCTAGAAACACTTACATATAGTCTCTCTTTATCGCTGACGTGCGCGCACACACACACACGCACATGCACATGCACACGCGCGCGCGCACACACACACACACACACGTACATACATCTTCATCAGCTTACTGGCCGGATAGATCATTTGTTAATTTAACAAAGATGCTTCCTGTCAAATCGACAAGTTTAAAATGCTTATTCTAAAATATAAATATGACAAGACAGTTTGGTTATACATACAAAAACGTGTAAAGCAGTGATGGCAAACTTATACCATGCAATAAACTCATAAACAGGCAGTAAAATATTACTTTTTTAATCAATAATCACAAACAAATTTAATTTTACTAAGTGCTGTAGTCTGTTCTTGACCGTTTCACTTACTTACTTGTTATCGAACTTGATGAAGTTGAATGGAAGATGTATATTGAAGGGAAATTGAGTGATTATAATTACCAGAAAGATGTTTTTTGTAATTATTTTTGTAAAAAAAGCCCATTCAAAAACGAACAGCTTTCAAATGTCACTGTGTCTGGCAAAACATGTCAAATCACTCTCCAATGGGGATTTAATCAAAGAGGTCATGTTGTCTGGGAGTAATACCCCAACTAATGATAAAATTAAACATCGCATCGCCGAGATGTCACTTAGCAAAAATACTGTTATTGATTGAGTCCTGCGGATGACAAGGGATATTGGTCAGCAGCTCACCACTGATGTACAAAAGGCAACTTGATACTCAGCGTGCTTGGATGAGAGCACAGATAGAAGTTAACATGCAAGGCTAGCAATAATTTTGAGTTATACGATGAGAGATGGCCTGGTTAAATTGACATCTTTGCCCGAAAGGAGACAAGGAATAGAAATATTCAATGCCGTGATACAAGCTTTTTTTTGAAAGACATAAGACAAGAAAACGTTGTTTCAATTACTAGTGATGGTTGATGGTATGCCTTGCATTTTAGGAACAACACAAGGTTTTATATAGTTATTTCTCAAAGAAGCAAAACATCCATTTATTAAATTTCATTGTCTCATTCATCAAAATGCTCTTTGTGTCAGGGAGACCTGCAAAATATTAGCCGATGTTCTCGAAGATGTCACCAAAACTGTGAATTGAATCACGGCTCGCGCTCTTAATTGTCGATAGTTTCAATCATTTCTTGATGTGTTTCAAGCACAGTTTAACACTTTGCTTCGATAAATTAATGTCTGATGTGGGCAGAGGACTGGTTTTACAGAGATTTGTAAGCTGCTTGGATGAAATTAGGCTATTTTTGAATGAAAACGTGCAGGATTATCTACAGCTCACTCATCTGGCCAAGGCTTCACAATGTTATGCGTTTTTTTTATTTTTTAAATAGATTTTACACAACACTTCAGTATACTGAAGAAGCAACTGCAAGGCTTGGGGAAAACGGCAGGAAGGATGTTTTGTGATATAGAAACGTTTTGAAAGAAAACTGCATATTTTATAAAGAGATTTCGCAAGTGAGCAGCTGAAATATTGTCCAAATCTAAAGATGTATCTTGTAAATTCTACACAAATTTTCACACAATACCCCTAGTCATGAAGAAATCTTCAAGGAATTTTCGAGCATCGTACTAGCTCCAAAGGAGAATTTTAGTGACAGATTTCTATAGTTCCGTAAGATGGAAAAAACAAACAATTGTTTTCCTACTTCTCCTGATAAATATACAAGTGAAGAACTTGATATTTCTTGCTTACAATGGTAAGATCTTGAAAATCTGGAAATGGAGCTATTGGAATTTCAAAAAAGCTTTACTTGGAAAGGTAAAGTATCTGATCTGCGTGAAACACTTGAGAAGATGGAGTGTGAAGAGATCACACAGGACGACACAATTTATTGTTATGAAAATGAAATCCTTAGAGCGATAAATTCTCTACAAATACGTTTAAATCATTGAAAACGCTTGGATATGCTATTATATTCCTACTTTTAAAAAATTATCTTATGCGTGTGAACAGCTCTTTTCAGCTTTGAATTATATCAAATGTGACACAAGAAACAGACTTTACAAGATAATCTGAGTGCTGCATGTGTTGTGCCTTAATTACTGAAGCCTAAGCCAAAGGTTTGACGAATTAACAGTATGTATCATCATCATCATCATTGCCTGTCGTCCCTTCTGGGGCATAGGCCCTAAACAAAGGCTCTCCAGGCATCCCGGTCCTGCGCCAATCTCTCCAACTGTCCCCATCTGTGCCCACTCTTTTTGGTGTCTGCCTCCAGCTCCCTTCTCCATGTCATTTTGGGTCGAACTCTTTTTCTCTTGCCTTGTGGGTTCCAAGTGAGGGCTTGTCTCACAATGCTGGATCTAGGCTTTCTGAGAGTGTGGCCAATCCATCTCCATCTGCGCTGGCGTATTAGCTCTTCTACTGGCTCTTGTTGTGTGCGTTGCCAGAGATCCTCGTTGGTGATGACATTGGGCCAGGGATTCGTAGAATTTGTTTCGGAGACATATGTTTATAAATGTTTAAGCTTTTTCGAGCCGGCTGCTGTTGTTCGCCATGTTTCTGCTCAATATAACAAGACAGGCTTCACTGTGGTGTTGAATATTCTGACCTCGGTCTGGGCGTCAAGTTATTGCAGCTCCATACTATTTTTAGCTGTTTAAATGCTGCTCTTGCTTTGCCAATTTTATTAATTACGCAAAACCAATCTATTTTCTATAATAAAAAGTTTTTGATATCGTTGAAAACTCTCTTTTTGTTTTTTCTCTCTTTAAGTCTTAAGACAAGTGTATGTTATTTTGATAAGCCAAACCCCCATTTTCGGGTTAAATTGCAGTGTTGGCCATCACTGGTATAAAGCATACGTGCAAACTCACTTTCCATTCATAATTGTTTACATTTGTTTAATAATAAGAAGCGTCTTTAATGTATAACATTGGACAAGATAAGATAAATGTAGAGAAATCCCTCTTCATGATAAAACACACACATCTGCACTTCATTTAAATTTAAAAAACAACAACACGCTTATTCTTATGTGTCAAAAGTTCAACAGTTCAACAAGCTGTTCTAATTATAGTGTTCAACCGAATATCCATATGGTAATCGACAAAACTCCCAGTCCCAATACCAACACACAAATACCCAAATATCCCAATCAAAGCGTCTGGACCCAAACATCTTTTTCAGAACTGTTTGACCTACCACAAATTACAATCCTTCCGTCATTCACACAGTCAAGCACACCGTCAATCACACAGTCAAGCACACCGTCAATCACACAGTCAAACACACCGTCAATCCACAGTCAAGCACACCGTCAATCACACAGTCAAGCACACCGTCAATCACACAGTCAAGCACACCGTCTATCACACAGTCAAGCACACAGTCAAGCACACCGTCAATCACACAGTCAAGCACACCGTCAATCACACAGTCAAGCACACCTTCAATCACACAGTCAATCACACCGTCAATCACACAGTCAAGCACACCGTCTATCACACAGTCAAGCACACAGTCAAGCACACCGTCAATCACACAGTCAAGCACACCGTCAATCACACAGTCAAGCACACCGTCAATCACACAGTCAAGCACACAGTCAAGCACACCGTCAATCACACAGTCAAGCACACCGTCAATCACACAGTCAAGCACATCGTCAATCACACAGTCAAGCACACCGTCAATCACACAGTCAAGCACACAGTCAAGCACACCGTCAATCACACAGTCAAGCACACCGTCAATCACACAGTCAAGCACACCGTCAATCACACAGTCAAGCACACCGTCAATCACACAGTCAAGTACACAGTCAAGCACACCGTCAATCACACAGTCAAGCACACCGTCAATCACACAGTCAAGCACACCGTCAATCACACAGTATAGCACACCGTCAATCACACAGTCAAGCACACCGTTTAATCACACAGTCAAGCACACCGTCAATCACACAGTCAAGCACACTGTCAAGTACACCGTCAATCACACAGTCAAGCACAACGTCAATCACACAGTCAAGCACACCGTCAATCACACAGTCAAACACACCGTCAATCACACAGTCAAGCACACAGTCAAGCACACAGTCAAATCACACAGTCAAGCACACCGTCAATCACACAGTCAAGCACACCGTCAATCACACAGTCAAGCACACAGTCAAGCACACCGTCAATCACATAGTCAAGCACACCGTCAATCACACAGTCAAGCACAACGTCAATCACACAGTCAAGCACATCGTCAATCACACAGTCAAGCACACAGTCAAGCACACCGTCAATCACACTGTCAAGCACACCGTCAATCACACAGTCAAGCACACCGTCAATCACACAGTCAAGCACACCATCAATCACACAGTCAAGCACACCTTCAATCACACAGTCAAGCACACCGTCAATCACACAGTCAAGCACAACGTCAATCACACAGTCAAGCACACCGTCAATCACATAGTCAAGCACACCGTCAATCACACAGTCAAGCACACCGTCAATCACACAGTCAAGCACACCGTCAATCACACAGTCAAGCACACCGTCAAGCACACAATCAAGATTGTGACTGTTGACGTTGGATGAGATAAACCGTTGATTGGGAATTACACAGCTGATATTTGATCTGAAAAAGTTCTGGCTGAGGACATTTCAAGACTGAAACTGGACACTGGTCAGTCTGGGATGGCCATCAGTGAATTGGTATTTTGATGAACCTGGGTGATTCGTTGACCAGTTTGTATTCTTCTATGGTGTGTACAGTGTACATATTGTCTTCATCTGTATTTATTTTAACTCGAATTAATTCATCTTAAGTCAATAGGCGCATACAGGCGGGTTAAGATTTATCTATAGCCTGATTGTGTTACTGAAACCGACAGACCAGCTATAAACAACCAGGACATCAGCTTGGTTTTAAGTATTAAAAAATATTATGTAGGAAAAATATCTCAAAACACTGTAAGACTGTGTTTATACCCTGTAGATATCAAAGCTGAAGAACTATGAAAATAATCTCTAAAACGTTGTGAGGAAGAGTGATTTCTAAAACAGTTTCATTGACTGAAAAGGTGGAAACTGGCTGGACAGCATCATGAGTACAGAAATGTAAGTAAAATTTTGTGTAAAAAAAAACATGTTTTGCGAGGTCAGGGATCCTGGTTGTGGTTCCATAGCCTCACATTGTCGTATCAACTTTCAATAAGTTTACACAATACTGTTAAATCGTATGTTAGTTCCTCCTTCTATCTTCTGTCTATGTTTTGAATCATTAGCTAAGGGAATAGTGAGGTGTGTGCTGTGAAGGTAGAGGGATAATTTGGACCTTCTTGAGTGACTAATACTTTTATGTAAGTTTATATCATTAGCTCACTTCTAGCTTTCTTCCTGTGTGTAGGCCTTCTAAAATCGTGCCCCAACCCTGGTGGCGCTAACCGAAGCTAGGCCACTTTCCTAGTCTTTAAGTTACGTCACACACAACAATCTAGGAGATTACTGTAGTAAGATCTTCTTACCTCTGTTTATTCACCACCACCCCAAGGCCCCCCTCAAGCCCCCCCCCCGAAAAAATAAATAAAAATATTAATTAAAAACAAAAAAATAAATATCTCTTCATGCGATATCTGAATAGTCTGAACAAAATACGTTCTTTAGTTCAAACTAATTTACGAATTCCTTGTAAATATAGATTCATTATTCGAACAAGTCCTGGATGCGTCGTTTCACTGAGCGAACATCCAGAGTCAATTCAGATCACGTGACTAGAAGTGCCCACTAAGGTTTCAAATGATCTAATTAAAATGTCCCAACATGGCTTCTATATACAAAGTTCTCATATACAAAGTTCAAAGTTCCCAACAAGGTATCACCGTATTTAATATTCCAAATGTCAAGCAATTTCTTTTATATTTTATTTCAGATTTGATCCTTTTCAACTTTTCGAGGTAAAAAACATAAATTTCTCATAGTATTATAACTTTTTTCTTTAAGTTCAGTGATTCATTTAAGTATGAGAAATATTACTTCAGCAGATTTCAATAATTATTTTTCAAGTTTGACTTACGTTTAAAAAAACCCCCTGTATTTAGAGACATAGGGGCCGTCCATAAATGACGTCACGCACCTAGGGGGGGAGGGGGGTCACACTTTTGTGACGATGCATGTCGAGGGGGAGGGAGGGGGGTTGAAGAAATGTGACGTCACATCAAAAGGGTAACTTTAAATAAAACTTCCACTGAAATATTTGGTCACTTACAATTTATTTAATGATTTAAAATCAGTGCTTCTCAAAGTACCGGTCGGTAGGCCATCAGACGCCGGTCGGCGTAAGTTATCAAGAAATGAAAATTAAATCTAATTATAATCCTTAAGTTTGAGAACTCATGAGAATGTATGCAATTGTTACCCTGCGTCGTTTGATGTTGACATCAAAGCATTTTGATGTCACCGCTGCTCCGTTTGGCTCTCACACGGCAGTAGTCGACGAACTTTTTTGTCCGTTACCCCAAAATATACAAGTTTCTGTGTGAGTTACCCACCCCCCCCACTCGAGGTCCTGCTCACATGACTCGGGGATTTGGGGGAGCGTCGTTAGCACCCCCCCCCGAAAATGCAACTGGTGAGTTTTACAAGCATGACAAGTGTCTAAAAATGATCTGAATAGTATTATGTAAAGATATTTTAAGTCAAAACGACACGAAATATCAATTTTTATTTTTATTTTAGTTTATTTATTTATTTATTTTTTTTTGGGGGGGGGGAATCTATTTGATACAATTATAAACGTTTTAAGCTTGATATAATTGTTCCATTGGTTTTTGGTCAAACGACAAGAGTTCCCTTTTTTACCACGTTTTTATTAACTCGCTTTCGTTCCTGATTGTTGGTTTGTTGGTTTGTCCAAGATTTTTTCAAATCTGCCAACGTAAAATTGAACCACTTCTGATGGTCCTAGAGATCTGAAAATTTTACCACAGATAGATCTTGGATGACAATGCATTGTATCAAAATTTAAGATCGATCGAATGTACCGTTATTAAATTATTGCACTTTTAGTTTTTAGTTTTTGTCTATATAAGCATCTGTACCGTCTGCTTTTGTTGACATCCGCGAGTTCACCCCGTGACCACATCACAATGTTTTTAAAACGTTGGGCGGGCACTTGTGAGGTGTTTGGTAAAATAAATAGAGGTAAAAAAAATTTTTTTTTAAACCAGGTTGTTATAAGTGGACTAAAAAGAATAAAATAAATAGAAGTAGAAAAAAAGATTTTAAAAAACCACGTTTTTATAAGCGGACTAAAAAGAAGAAAATAAGTTAAAACTTATTAGTTCAAGTACTTCGATATAATATGACTAAAAACGTGGGGCAGGTGTTAGGTATAAAAATTAAAAATTTCTAATTTAGAAGGCCAAAGAGAGATCTATACGTAGAGAATGAGTGAATAGCATATGTAAAACCTCATAAGCGCCCGCTTAGCGGTAGCCATGTATTTTTAATTAGTTTATAAATTCCACAAGAGAATGCAACAATTTAAACACGCCTCCTCGTCAATACAACAACAACAAAAAACTCGTGAGCTTTGGAATAAAAACTTATGATAATATTGGATATTTTATGAATGTCATAGTTCAATCTTCAACTTGAAGTATTACTGTATTTTGCGACGCACAAGAGGACACCCTATTTTCCTGCACAAATGTGGGGTTCGTACAGTACTCGCCATATTCCTCTTCCAGCGCATACCAAATAATTTTTAGAAAACATGAGATTTGATATCAATGTGGTAATTTTAAACCAAATGCCTTTGACGTGCATATACTTAGCAGGAAAACTGTCATTATAAGATTGAAATCAATTTGAGGAATCGTCTTGTATCTATATATTCTTGGTTTATCAACAATGAAATGATCCGTGTCATATCAATAGTTACATAGCCAGTTCCTTACTGGGATACAGGCATGATACATCGCTATATAAATTATAAATTTATTATTATTATTATTATTCGCGAGCTTAATCGCGAAGGTTAATCACATCAAAATGGTTTTTGAAATTACCGCTGCATTGTTCGTTAGCTGTATTGCTATGCCTTGGCAACTAGACAAATTTTTAAAAAATATATATTATATAAAACAAGCAGAAATGATACTTAATCTTATAGGGCTTTAAGCCATCTAGGGGCTCATTTTGCTACCACGTCGGTACAGGGAATATCACGTCAAAACGGGAAAAGAATACACCGGTACCTGGTGAAATGCATTAAAAAAATACCTAGCGGTCGTCTAATACCAAAAAGTTTGAGAAGCACTGGCTTACAATTTATTTAATGCCGTTTTACATAGCTTCACGCGTATTACGACATTACAATGTAGACATACACTAAATAAATAATTAAATGACAAAATAAAAATGATTTGAAAAATATTCATTTTCAAATAGAAAATAAGGTGTTTTTTGTTGTTGTTTTGTTGGTTTTTTTGTTGTTTTTTTTAAAATTGTTGTTTTTTTTTGTTTTTTTTTGGGGGGGGGGTCAAAGCTTTGTGACGTATTTTTGGAGGGGGGGGCTAACTTTTTGTGACGACGCGTGACGATGGGGGGAGGGGGTGAAAATCGGTCAAAATTGCGTGACGTCATTTATGGACGGCCCCATAGTCTACAGACATGGTATACATCACATCGAGCAACATAGAAATGTGTTGTTCCCTTTTTACTCTTACTCGTGCGGTTAAATACAAAATGTAACTTCTTAGCCCCTTATTTAGCTTTACTTTGACCATAACAAATGTCTCTGTTAAATTCAAAATTTTTAGATAATAGACAGCTGATCTTGTACTAAATGAATTGCAAGAATAGAAGCAACAAAAAGATGTATACAAATATATGTAAATTGACTCCAACGAAATTATTTGTCTCAGGTTACTCACAAACATTGTGCCATCATTAATGTCAACGTTATCAGAGGCAGGAACATTACGAAAGGTTGGCTCAGAGACAAGTGTAAGTTAATAATAGTAACACATCCTATATAATAAAAGGCAAGTTTCTGTCCGGTCATTTATAGCGATTGGTCCCTCAAACACATATGACTCCTACATCCAATCATATTGAACACGTTTACGCCATTTACGTGGACGTTCAAAACGAGTTAGTTTTGGTGCAGTATTTCTTCCAAGACTTTATTTTGAGTTATGCGCGTTGGGATTTATAGTCAAAAGCTCTGTTCTTACGAGTTATTTATTTTAACTATAATGAATAGTATTTTTGACGCGATGCACATGTATGCCGGTCGAGACGGCTGTTGGAGGGGAGTTACAACATGCCACCGAACGGTGGCGGAACGTCCTTGGACGAGCTTTGTTGCTCGTAAATTATAAATATCTCACAAGGAAAGATATTAGTTTTGTAAGATAATAATACACCTTCCAGAACACGTTTACCATAAAGCATCTATCACAACACACATGCCACAAAAATATAATTACATATCTACCACAACACACATGCCACAAAAATATCATAGCATATCTATCACAACACACATACCATAACCAACCTACCACATATAAAATATAATATACAGCATTATAACTACTGTATCACGCATTCACTGAAATATAAAAAATAAAAAACACACTCCTCTGCATACAAATGAGCACATGAAAACATTTCAACATTTGACACTACAATCCAATATTTACAAAGGTTTATCTCTCTTTTAAAAAAAAAGCTAAAGAAAAACGAGATATTCAAATAACCGGATAAAAATTCCAAATTGTAAAAGAAATATCTTAAGAACAGAGCCCAAACTTTATACTAATTACAGCTCTATTTTTATGGATGTTGGTTAAGTGGAGTACATGTGCATTCCTAAATATTATAACAACATGATTTTGATTGCACCCTTTCATTTGACCACACCATGTGCTATTTTCGTTCCTACTGACTACTGCATGCAACAGTGGACACGCCGGACCCTTACGTCATACTGACCCTGGCCAACTCGCCGTCCTCCTGGAGGAAAACCAAGGTCAAGGAAAATGACATCAACCCAGAATGGCACGAAACGTTTACTTTCTGGGTAGACCCAAAACAAGAACACATTCTTGGTGAGTGCTGGACTTTTCAACGTCAAGATATGTAAGGGGAAAGTTGACTTAAGATGTAACTATTTTTTTTAAAAAATGTTTGTGGAATGGTGACTTCAAGACAGGTAGATGACAAATTGAAACTGAGATGACATCAATACAATTACATAATTAGACGGCTGGTAACGTCCCAGTCAAATGCCCGCTAGTAAAGCGCATGATGAAAATTCTTGGACATCCCAGCGGTAGCGTGGGTATGTGCCACCTGGGGCAGAACCAAGCTTTGCCGCACTCCACCCCCACACCCCCCCCCCAAAATAAAAAATAAAATAAATAAAATATATTGATGTTATGAATCGAAGAAAAATCTCTCTCTCTCTCTCTCTCTCTCTCTCTCTCTCTCTCTCTCTCTCTCTCTCTCTCTCTCTCTCTCTCTCTCTCTCTCTCTCTCTCTCTCTCTCTCTCTCTCTCTCACTCTCTCTCTCTCTCTTAAGGAAATGATAATAGAACGCTGTACATTTTATTACACGCTTTTATTTAAGTCACATTGTTTGTATGTTGTATCCATCCTTCCATCCATCCTTCCTTCAAAACTCGAAACGTAAAATTATACCACTTCTGATGGTCGTAGAGATCTAAAAATTTTACCACAGATAGATCTTGGATGACAATGCATTGTATCAAAATTTCAGATCGATCGAATGTACCGTATTGAAATTATTGCATTTTTAGTTTATCTATAGTCTATATATAAGCATCGGTACCCGTCTGCTTTGTTGACATAAATAAAAGCGTGTAAAAAACAAAGTTGTTGACTATAAATCCCTTATATATGAGACATAACTAAAAGTAGTGCTTATGTTAAAAGCGTGTCCTTTTTAAAAAAATATTTTTTTAAATATTTAATTATTACACGCTTTTATTTAAGTCACACTGTTTGTATGTTGTATCCATCCACCCTTCCTTCAAATCTTGTAACGTAAATTTAACCCACTTCTGATGGTCCTAGAGATCTCAAAATTTTACCACATATAGATCGTGGATGACAATGCATTGTATCAAAATTTCAGATCGATCGAATGTACCGTAATTAAATTAATGCACTTTTAGTTTTTAGTTTATGTCTATTTAAAATATTATCACTCGCATCAATAAAAATGTTCTATGATAACAGGTAATAAGTTAAATGTAAAAAAAATCTTTTTTAAAAAAAGGACACGCTTTTATTTACATATAGAAATTGCACTAAATATGTATAATACAAAAAAAAACATTTTCCCCTAACTGAAAATTGAACCTCGTACCCACATGTCGGCAATCGATCACGCTTATATTTCGACCAGCAAGACTTGATGTTGATAGTACTTTTTAAAGTTATAATAATTGTATCCCTCTAGGGCGAATTGAGGCATGGTTCATTGACGCAAGTGTTCCTATTTTATATAGACAAAAACTAAAAACTAAAAGTGCAATAATTTCAATACGGTACATTCGATCGATCTGAAACTTTGATACAATGCATTGTCATCCAAGATCTATCTGTGGTAAAATTTTTAAATCTCTAGGACTATCAAAAGTGGTATAATTTTACATTTCAAGTTTTGAAGGAAGGATGGAAGGAAGGGTGGATGGACACAACATACAAACATTGTGACTTAAATAAAAGCGTGTAAAAATAGGTGAATCTATCCACAGCACATAAAAGCGTGGCACGCTCACCACAACTCTCTATCATGTACAAGGCTGCGAAACATAAATACAAATTTGTATGAATATTAATAAACATTAAAAGTTTCACAACTTTTATCATAAACACGCTACTATCACGTTAATTAGAAATATGTATCTATATGTAAAAAAATTGTTGCAGAGAAATGATTTGTGATGGGCGCCCCACGCTTTTATGTGCTGTGGATAGGTTAACCTATTTTACCTGTTATAATAGCACATCTTTATTTTCTTCTTTTTAGTGCACTTTCTATATGTAAATAAAAGCGTGTACTTTAAAAAAAAAGATTTTAAAAATATTTTATTTCATTTCATCCCACCACGCTTGCTGTCACATGTGATTAACATAATTTTGTGACGTAAGGTCACGTGAATGGTGGACGCGGGAAGAAAGGAGCATTCCTATTGGTTGAAAGTGTTGGGCGAGGAGTTGTTAGAAGACTTCCGGCAAGGAAGGAGGTAGTGTGTGTGTGCACCTCAAGATTTCCACGTTGTATTACCTCAAATGATATTTCTATGTACATAGTATACATATTAAAGTTGTTTTGTATAAACAAGTTCTTCAGTGGATTATTGTGCACAAGATTATGTACTGTGAGAACGCCTACAAAAGAGTTAAATACATACATATAAAAATATAGTTACATTGGTGCAGAAGTAAAAGTTCTATGTGAACACAGTACAAGAGACTTTAAGAAGGAGGTTTCGTGGAAATAACAAATATTGGATATTTCAAAAAGGAAAGTATTCATTAAAATAAGAAATATTAGCAGCTATCGTATTTTTTTAATATTCAAGTTCATAAGAAGCTGTGAATAAACTTTTGTGGTTCAATGAAAATACAAGAATATTTCAAAATGGCGGCATACAGGCACATGGTCACGGCGTGCGGTGTATACAACTAGGTCGCCTAGTTTGTTCTAGGTCACAGTCGACGACAGTACAAGCATACTACACAGTGCTGGAATCTGCGTCGTGTAGGCTTACTGTATGGTGACATACGGTGAACATATATAAGTCGTGACGTCAACAAGCTCAATGAAGTTGATTCCAGGAAATATTTGTAAACATAACCTGGAACTTGGAAGGCTATGGACTTTTAATTATGAAGTGTGAATTATAAATAAAGGAACAGAATTTTTATCCATTTATTGTGTGAAGAGTTTGATAATTGCAATTTTGGATTAATGGAGTGAACTAAATTGTAAAAACACTACTCGAAAATTGAAATTTTAACCAAGTGACTTTTATTCAAAACGATTGGACCATTTAATATGTTTTGTCAATCTGAGGGAGCGAATATATAAAGTATACTAAAGATCCCGTGTGAGGATTCTTTGTTGTCTCACCTTGTCAAAACTAGATTGCATGGTTTAGACGTGTCACTTATTTGAACTGAACATTTTGAATTCAAGATTTTTCATTTGGAAGATTTATAACTTTATCAACATATACCTAAATTCCTTACCAAATTGCTTAACTCATATTATTCAAGCAAACAAAACATGGATCACTACAAGGAATTCACTGCTATAGCTAAAGAGATCGGATTAAAGGGAAAAGAAATGAGAGATTTCATTGAAGAAAAAGTAAGCATTGCTGAAGAAAAAGAGAAGCTAAGAATAGCTGAAGAAAAAGAAAATCAAAGAATTGCTAAAGAAGAAAAAAAGCTAAGAAAAGCTGAAGAAAAAGAAAATCAAGAAAAGAGGCTGAAGAAAAAGAAAATCAAAAAGAGGCTGAAGAAAAAGAGAGGCAAAGACTCATAATAAAAAGAGAATTTGAACAACTTCAAAATGACAACTTAAAATTACGAATTGAGCTCGAGAGTAGAGGCCAAAATCCTGACCATGAAACAAATAGAAGGTCAGCACCAAGGGATACTATCAAAGTAAGAAAATATGATAGCCAAAAAGAAAAAAATGGATGTTTATCTGGCTTATTTCGAATCCATAATGGCTATGAAAGGCTATAATGAAGAAGATTGGCCAGCACAACTGATGACTCAATTAACTGGAGAAGCATTTGAAGCTTATAACATATAGCCAAAGAAGACAAAAGCATATATAAGAATGTCAAAAAGGCACTTCTATGTCATTTTGGAAAGTCAGAAAATGATTATAGAAGAGAATTTCATGAAATGAGAATCAAGATGGACAAAGATCCACAGATCATAGTGCATGAAGCACAAGTCAAACTAACAAAATGGCTGGAACTGACAGCAATAGATACGAGCAATCCAAAGGCCATACTAGACATGGTGTTAATTGACAAGTTTTTAGAAAATGCAACACCAACTCTATTCACATATTTAACTGACAAGAAAGTTCGCACTCAAGCAGAGCTAACAAATGCATTACGAACATTCAAAGACTCTCATCCGAATGTGGAAATGGATAAGAGACAAGACATATTTGCAGCAATACAAATTAAAAGTCAAGAAAAAAGGCAAAGTATGAGAAACCAGAGTCTGCCAAACCAAGGCAACAGACAGTCTATTTGCTGGTACTGTAACACGCCAGGACATATGGTGAAGCAGTGTTACCACAATAAAGGACAACCAAATAGGGTGTCACCTAATGGCAGCCCTATAAGAAAGAAAACAGAAGAAAAATCAAGACAAGATCACTTTGAAAACAAAGGTAGACAAGCATGGAAAGAAAAATATCATAATTCCAAACATAGAGATTATGATCAAGATAGACAATTATGGAGAGAAAAATATAATCATAATTCCAGACACAGAGATTATGATCAAGAAAGACAATCATGGAGAGAAAGAAATAATCATAATTCCATAAATAGAGATTATAATGAAAGCAGAAGATCATGGAGAGGCAAATACAATTTTGATTCCAGAAAAAGAAATTATGATCAATCAATTCAATCATGGAGAAAGAATGAAAACCAAGATATGAATGATAGAAAAATAATAAAGTTAAATCGAGCACAGACAGAAACTAGTGACACTTTAGCCACTATTAAAAATCAAGTATATGGTAAAAGGGATGAAAACCATAGTACCAAAGATAAAGATGGTATTAGTGAATCTGAAACCATTCGTGTGGAATCATCTGAAGTAGGAAGAACAATTGGTTGTTTATTAAGCAGAATGAAAGACATAGATAAAGACAATGATTTTCAGATAAAGCTTTCTGACATTGACTCATCTGGTAGAAATTCTATTGAACTATCAGGAAGCAAAAATGACATCTCAAAAGCTAAGCAACTTATTCAAGATGCTGGAATTGATATTGTGAATGGAAATAATCGAAGTCATGGTTGTAGAATTATTTAACATTTAACAGTCTGAAGAAACATTCAAAGCCCATCGATTTGAATTCATACTCGTCAACTGAAGAATGACTATCTTTGAACTAGGCTATGCTATTAGCCGACTACAAATTTGACATTAAACCTGTGAAGGGAAAGGACAATGTGGTTGCAGACATATTAAGTAGAATGACAATAAATAAAGACACTCTGTGAATTCCTCAATGATAAAACCAGAGACTGTATTAAAAAGACATTCTGTGAATTCCTAACTGATACAACCAGAAACTGTAATTATATTAATATTTTTATTCTTTGAACAATGGACAAGGAACAGTTTTTGAATTCCACTGGATTATTAGTTAATTTTAATATTGATTGTTAAAAAAATATATATATTTTAGTTACACAAAATTACAGATGTGTTAAAAATTTCATTTTCAATTTTTTCAGCACAGGTAGACGGTTGCAGTTCTACTGATTTTTTCTTCTTGATTTTTTATGTTCAGATGTTGTATGTAAGACAATCAATGTTCATTGATGATACATATTTGAATATGGATATAGATTAATTTGATTTTATGAAGACCAAAAATGTTGAATTTCATAAACTTTTTTTTTGAAGGATGGGGGTGAATGTCACGTGTGATTAACATAATTTGTGACGTAAGGTCACGTGAATGGTGGACGCGGGAAGAAAGGAGCCTGCCTATTGGTTGAAAGGGTTGGGCGAAGAGTTGTTAGAAGACTTCCGTCAAGGAAGGAGGTAATGTGTGTATGCCTCAAGATTTCCACGTTGTATTACCTCAAATAATATTTCTATATACATAGTATACATATTAAAGTTGTTTTGTATAAACAAGTTCTTCAGTTGATTATTGTGCACAAGATTATTTACTGTGAGAACGCCTACAAAAGAGTTACATACATACATATAAAAAGTTAATAGTTACACTTGCCATCAGTGTTTAGTTGACCCGAGCGAGGGTCATTCGTCATGCTCGGTTGCACATACTTGCAGCTTCTTGCCTCGCATGGTCTCATGAAGAGAATTATATATATATAGATATGACCAAAAACGTGGGGCGGGCGCTTTTGAGGTTTAATATATGCAGTTCGTTCATTCTCTCACTTATATATATATAGATGTCTCTTTTGCCTTCTAAATTATAAATCTTTAATTTTTATACCAAACACCCGCCCCACGTTATTAGTCCTAATAAATTAAAATACTTGAACTTATAAGTTTTAAATTATTTTCTTCTTTTTAGTCCGCTTATAAAAGAGTGGTTTTTAAAAATCTTTTTTTTTACTTCTATTTATTTATTTTAGAAATAAACGAAAATGCTTTAATTTCTTGATTGACATTGAGGTTTCTGCCTTTCCTAATTTAACAATCTTTGATGCGTCAATGTTGTTAGCCATGCGATGCTCAATAGCCGAAAATTCATAGTTGAGTCAATCTTGCAGCATTCATTTTTTATCGTAATTACCTTTTCATTAAATTAATTTTAGAGGATTTTCTCTCAAAGCTGGGATTACTGAAGCAGTTTTAATGAATATTCGGAGTAATTATATACTATTAGGTAGGGTAACTTCGAGCCTAAATATTTTTTAAAAAATTGAATAAATATATCGATTTAAATTCATTAATTCCTTTTTTTTTACCAGTGAGGTAAAATAGTCCATTCGTCTAATGTCTTACTCTAATTTGAAGGCAAAATGTCAAAGTCCAGTAGATTAACTAGTGTTCGAAAAGCATGTCTGTTGTCCAAATTCTGTAACTGCACAAAACCTCACATGAATTTCTACAGTAAACAAAATCTTATGAATAATGCAACTTTATTGTTAACTGTTTTTCTACATACCATGACAACATATTTGCTTTTCTCAACCATAATTTGCACCTTCTCGTTTGACTCACTTATATTGATAACTTATCCACATGGATTTTAGCAATATTCAAATCATTCTTTAAGTATTCCATTACTTTCTCTCTGAGTATCCTCCGCAAAGCATTTTCGCACTAAAATTTGGGACATAAATTGACTTCATAAAATATATATTTCCAGATATAAAATAATTCCAAATATAAAAAAAATGCAAAGAATTTTATAGTAACTGCTGTAACTAAGTTCTTGTGTCTGTTCGTGTGCTCTTCGTCTGCATGTGTCAGTGCTTTATATCTTATAATATGACATGAAAATGGTGCCATGGTATATTCAATACTTTGTTTCCTAAAGTCTGTTTAATGACTTGCCTGTAAAAGCAATTATATTTTTTTATTGGCGTATGGACATGAACAAGAATGCGTAACGACGTTCTTGTGTACCAAAATAGTTTGGGAGTTCGTTTTAATTGCAGAAGTAAGGAAATCAGGTTTCAGAGAAGTACTTATTTAACATTTGATATTTGAGATTTATGTCTTGAGTCCTTCTAGAGCTCTTTTCAGCCAAAAAGAAGTAGTAACACACACGTTGGGCCTCTAGACTCCATTATTTTAAGACCATAATTTTTTTAAAATCATTTTAGACATGTCACAAGGAGAATCATTTTTTTAATTAAATGAAATTAAATCACACTTTCCAAACTCAAAAAGCATTTGACTAAAATGAGGCTGACTTATTCCTTGAGATAATTTACTTTACGTGAAGATATAAAACTGGATTATTGCTGCAACAATATTATAAGCATTGATCAAGTGAATAAATATTTTTAAAAATTATTTATAATATTTTTTTAATGTTAATTGTTTTGTTTTTTAGATGCAGCCAGCCATTATTTTTTAATGCGGACTTCTTTTTCAAATATTGTCCTGTGTCTTGTATTCTGTTCATGTGTTTTTTTATTCTGTTCGTGTAACGTGTGTGTCAATGAGATGAAGAAGATTTAATGAATGTAAGAAATCTTGAATCGATATCAAAAATTCATAATGTGAGGCAAAAAAATATAAGTTGACTTGACCTGGGTTATAAAACATAGATTAAGAAAAAAATGCTTATTTATTTTATAAATGTATATGGAAGATAGAATACAACTGAGTTTATATGGCTGACCGACTTGTTTTAAATATTTAATGAAAGCAATCTTCAGCTTCATGGTGATGAAATGAAATTAATAAAAAAATAAATCTGTTACTTTTGCTTTTTTGAGAAAACTTCTGCAGAAACTAAATTTTGGACCACTGTTATTGAACTGCTGACGAAAATAAACCCAAGAATGAATAAATTGTTGGTAGGAGTAGCAGCAGACCAGGTTTATCCTTATCGTAAAGAAGATTTCGAAGGCTTTAACTTTTTTTTACCTATCTATTCTGGGTTCAATAAATAGTTTCAAAATTTTAATCTTCGATATTCAAAATTTACACATTTCTTTACCATATTTCAAGAAAGATGTAGAAACATTAATGCACATATCTATGTGTTTAATTGCTATTAAAATGATTTTTTAAAAGCAACAAAAAACAACAACTTATTTGCAGGGGCGCTGAGCAATATGTTTTCCTGGAAAGGGGGTGGTAAACCTAATAATTTGGGAACCACTGCGCAGGTGTTTTAAGGTTTAATGATTTGGTACGTGGTATCATTCGTTTCAGTTCACATTTGTCATATGTATATTGCCTTATCTTTAACTGAAAACGATAATTTGAACTGTTTATTATAAAAATGCTATTAAAACATAACTATTTGTTAACGATTTTGTACGAATAAGCATCACTTATGTCATATCACATTCACATAGTATTTGCACGCAGTTAATGACATTAATTCATCAAAATGTAGCATTTGATTACTTTGAATAATTAAGCTTTACCTTATCTATGTCATTTGGTGGAGCGGGAATTTTTTGTTGTTGCCTTTTCCACTAAAAAACTCAGTCTATTTCGCAGAAAATGCTACCCCCCGAAATAAGAAAGAAAACATGTGCTGTCCGAAGCAATTTACATTAAATCTATTAAAAAGAATAGTGTTTAGGTACTGTTATTAATCTAAGCCAATCTAAGCGAAAGAAATACATTCAAAACTTAAAACGACTCAGATCCAAATATGAAGAAACTGCTTTTGTTTTAAAATGTTTTCCCTTTTCAGAACTTTCTTTAATGGATGATAATTACATTGCAGATGAACATTTGGGTTCTGTTTCTATATCCCTTGAACCACTACCAATAGGTACAAAGTTAAATAAAGTGTTTCATTTTAATGAGGTACGTTACTAGTTTTGTCTGATATTGTAATGTTTTTAATATTGTAAGTTTTTTTTAAAAAATTACATTTATGTGCTTTTGATATTCATTTATTCAAAGATATTTTGTTATACTGTACAATACATTCCGAAATTTCAAATATTACTTGTAAAAATAAAACTATCATGTCAACAGACATCAGAAGTCGATATAGAAATCTGGGCAGTATTGAAGTAAGTACTATGTGTAAGGTTAGTGACCTTCTGTGCAAATCCAAGAATTTTAAATAAAAAATGTTTAGTTGCTAAAATTAAGCTGCTTTGTTATGCAATGCATTCAGAAATATAATATTATTATTATTATAAAGTGTATTATCTTTCTGATTTAATTTACTTTCCATTATCGTTAGGATAGTAACATTTTTCTCTGGAATTAAAGATTGCAATGGATTTTGATTGTCTGGTTTTGTAATTTATAGTCATGGACATGCATTACAAGTCTTCAAAATTATTGAAAAATAACATCAATACATTTTATTGTGTAATAAAACCATACATTGGTTTGTCTTTTTTTAATTATGGAGACAATAATAAAAAGTCCATCCCAAATATCAAATTATTTTCTGGACACATGGAAATACCATAGCAGTATTTTTAGAACAGTGATAAATTACCCCATTTGGGGTAAAAAGGGAACTCCTGGGGGTGAAACTGTCTCCTTTCGGACATCTAAAATCCGCCAGATTTTAATATTTTAATTGTTTATTTTTTTAAAAAAATCAAAATCCGTCATTTGTACGTATATTTACATAAGGAACTGGTTGTTAATATGATTTTTCGGCAATAGCAAGAGAGAGGATCGCAAAATAAAGTTAACCTCTGCATGATCCATCGTCAAGCTCTGCTTGTGAAACATTTGGAACCTGAACTGGGGGGTCGTCATGCATGATATTATCCAGATTGTAAATTTCATTAAAGGACATGCACTGCAAACACGACTTTTTCGTTATTTATGTAAAGATGGTGAGGCTGAATATACAGACTTACTTTATCACACCGAGGTACGGTGGCTTTCACGCGACAATGTTCTGAGCAGACTGTGGGCTCTAAAAGCTGAACTTCAAAATTTTTGGCTGGTCAAAAGCATGAACTGGCGGAGTAGTTTACGAACTATTGGTGGGTTGCACATCTCGCATACTCAACTGATATTTTTGAGCATGTGAATGCGCTGAAAAATGAATTGCAAGGAAAACATATCAACATAATTACAGATAAAGGATTGCAGCATTTGAATTAAAGCTTTCATATTGGAAACAAAAAGCATAAGGAAACAAGTTAGCGGCATTTCCAAATTTGGCCTTGTACTTGGAAAATTGTGGGAATATAACTTTTGAATTCATGAAGGATATAGTTATCAGACATCTTTTCCAAGTTCAAAGAGCGGTTCATAGTCTACTTTCCGGCTATTGATTCGCATGTCAGTTGCATTGTAGATCCATTTGATGTGACATTGCGGATGTACCAGATGAGCCTCAAGAGTTGACAGAGGCACTTCTTGAACTTCAATCCAATAAGAAACGTATTGAATTTGCAAACACAGCAAATCTGACATATTTTGGATGCCCCATGCTGCAAAGGCGTTCAACAATGCACATAAGGGTACCGTCAAGACATTGCTGCCTTTTGCAACAAAGTACCTTTGTGAACAAGGATTTTTCTAATCTAGTGAACATAAAAGCAAAGCTGCGAAATCGATTGGTCCCTAAAGACAACATCCAACTTGCCCTGACATCAAAAAGCCCCAATTTCGATGGAATTGTGTCAAAAATGAAACAACATCATTAAAAAAAACAACTGAACTTTAATCAGGGTTAAAGAAATACATCTGTGTTTTGAAATAAAAATTGATAATATTAATTTATATTAAATTTATAATTTGTGTTTTTAAAAAAAATTAAATTTGTGTTCATCCGACAACAGGGCCTTTAGACCTATAACCATGAAAACAATAATATTATATTTGACTTTTAACTTTTATAATGGAACCATATGCTTAATCCTTTTCTGGTCCTTTTTAGACACTTGTCAGACTTATAAAACTCAACACATGCGTTTTCAGTTGGGGCTAGATCCATTTCGGGGCTTACAACGCTCCAAAAACGCCCAAGTGGTGTGGGCAGGACCTCGCGACTTCGGGGGTAACGGCAACTTTAAATTTTATATTTTGGGGTAACGGGCAAAAAAGTTCGCCGACCCCTGTTTTAGAACAACCATTAACATTAAAACTGTTCATTAAGTAAGAGTCAAAGAATTAAAATTTGATTTGATCTGATAAAAGCAAATACCTTTTTAATTAAGTGGTCTACAAAAAATAAAATAATATATATTTCCCATCATTTTAATTTTTTTCTATAGTTATGTTTTTTTACAACATCAGTAATAAAAATGTCAGTATTTTTAGAACAAATAAAATTCAATATTAAATAACCTTAAATAATTAGGTGAGAGTTGAACAATTTTAGCACGTTTCAAGTATTATTCTAAATATTTGTCGAATTTCTTTGATATAGTGAGCAGCCTGATCTTAGATATAGTTTGACTTTGTGCAATGAGGAGAAAAATTTTATTGATCTCAGAAAAAGGAATATCTACAGAGCCATAAAAACTCATTATGGTTTTGCTGCCCCCAAGAGTTACAAAGAGGTTCACGTTTTTCAATTATTTTTAAACAATATCTTTTTATTCAATGTTTAAATGATTTTTTAAATTTATTTAAAAGAAACCATTATCTGAAATATTAAACAATCCAGGGATTGTTTAAAATGTTTGAATATCAAATGGTAGTCTCTTTACTAATTTGAATTTCATTAAAATTGTTTTAATTTGCTAAGTATTTTTGTTTATCAGGTTCCAATTATAGGTATCATAGGATCTGGAGGAGGTTTCCGAGCCATGGTTGCCTACAGTGGTGTAGTAACAGCTCTCTCAGAGCTTGGTGTCATTGACATGGCCACATATATTGGTGGGCTCTCTGGCTCAGCTTGGTGAGTTATGTAATATATTTAAAAGAACATAACTGTCAGTTATTCATTTGCTTTCTTTATGCATTTTGAAAAAATGTTTCTTTCAGGTATCTGTCTCAACTATATGCACATCAAGACTGGCCAAATATCGCACCAGGTGAACAGAGAGAGGAGCTCAAAAATAATATTGGTCATAGTTTTTTATGGTTGTTCAAGACCCATTGCATTGCATTTGTTAAAGAAATTTGGAAGAAAAGAAGTCGAGGAGAGCCAGTGTCTTTTACTGATTTATTCGGGCATCTAGTAGGAAACACAATTTTAAAAAATGTAAGTGTTAAAAGAAATGTTAAAACTTTTTTGCTCAAGGTACATTGCAACAATTTTAAACTATTTTTTTTAAATCAAGAGGTTAAACTTTTCTGCTCTGACTACATTGTTGACAAAATTTTAAATATTTTTCTTAAAAAATATATGCCATTGGAAATTGGAATACATTTAAAAACATAAATTTAAAAAATACATGTATTCAGAACATATTTATTGTTGAAATGTTTGATCAAATTCACTTTGTAACCTTATTTTCAGCCTCTTGAGGCTAAACTTAGTGATCAGCGTAAAGCTATTAACAATGGACAATGTCCTATGCCCTTGTACACATGTTTACATGTGAAGAAATCTGTATCAGCTATGGTGTTCCATGGTAGGTTTTGAAGACTGCATATTTTTGATTAGCTGCTAATTGAAATCAATCATGTAATCAAAGTTTGTAAAATTTATATTCCGATATTCATAGAATTTATACAATGCTAAATGTTTTGAAATTGGATTGTATTATTTATTGTAGAAGTTATGAAATAATGAAACTCAATTCTTCAAAATATAAGCCATGTAAAGTAAATAATGAAACATGAACTTATACATTTTTTTCCATGGGAAATTTCATGTATATTTTTAAAGCCCAAACTTATCTTGTTTCTTGAATAAATTTTAAAAAAATTAATTATTATTTTTCAAGAGGAGCCATTACTTAATTTTAAAATTTAACATTAATAAATAGAGAAGAAAAAAAACAATTTCAGAATGGATGGAATTTTCCCCTTATGAAGTTGGTTTGCCAAAATATGGAGCATTTCTAAAATCTGATCAGTTTTCTTGCAAGTTTTTCATGGGCTGCATAGTCAAAGAATTTCCAGAACCTCCTTTACATTTTCTGCAAGGTGAGTAAATTTTAATTATATGTTTTTTGTTTCAAGTTGGGCTGCCAGATATCTCTCTAAAAAATACCGGACACTAGAGTTGAAATTTGTCGATGACACTAAAATTCATATTACATATTTACAAAATGTCCAGTAGTTCAAAATGTTTTTACTGGACAAATAATGATAATACTGGACAGTCCAGTACAAAATCAGACACCTGTCAAAACCTAGTTTCAAGTCACTTCAAAATTCATGTACTTCAATATTACACTTGGGATCACCGGAAACGTTTTTAAAAATTCCAAAGTTCTACTAATGGTTTGATGAGATGATCTTATTACAAATTTCAGGAATATGGGGCAGTGCTTTCTGTATCCAGTTTAAGCATTTGCTGCAGGATGACAAAAATGTTGACCCAGTAGAATTGATGCGAAGGGAACGTGAGGAGCTGGGTTAGTTCATTTTAATTTTCGACCAGATACATTTGAATAATTAATAGGTCATCAATTTTTTAAAAAAATCTTTAAAAAATTATATAAGACGCTATTGTATTATCCCTTATAAAAAAGTAAATTAAGGAAGTGTTATGGATAATATAAATGTGTAATTGGTTTACAATGCTTATGCATAAATATCAGCTTTATAGTAGTGAGGTATTTTTTTAAAAAATTACCATCTGCTATGAAGAGGAAGAGATACAGAAAGATATTGATGCCTGTGATGTTGAAGAAAGTGACTCAAGTGATGATGAAAATCAACAAGAGAAAGGAACTCATGGAGAAATAACAACAGGTAATCTACGTCATCATGAGTGTAGGACAGGTTACATATTTATATAGGTTAGATTTATTAACATATTTTTTAAAGCTTCAATAATAAAGATTTAAATTATTTAAAATATGTATTACATTTAATTTATGATTTACATACAACTTTTTGCATCCAATAAATTATTGTGTTAATTATTATTATGGATTTCGTAGTTTTTTTTCTATCAATGAAATCAGCAGCTAAAATATCTTGCAAACTAGACAATACCCATGATTAAGCTTAGGATGTGATAATCTTCTAATTAGTAGAAGCATATTTACTATAAGACTATATGATATAAATCAGAAAATATCATTTATTTCACAAAAAAATTAGTTTGGCTTACAGATTGACATTAACATTAAATATAAATTAAAAATTAACGTTATTTAAAACAGGTGGTTTACAGAGAAAAAGATCCAAAAGTACAAAGTTGAAACAAAAGTCATTCTGGGACTCTGTGGTCACTAGTGTGATGGAATCAAGATGGTTTCAGGTAAGTAAACCATTTCAGATTACTTTGAAAAAATTAGGCCTGAAACTGCTGTTATTCACATAAATTTTAATTTTGATGTTGTTTTTGGCATAAATTAATAACAATTATTATTATTATTATTTTAATTATCAATATTTATCAATTATTTTAATAAGTACCCAATTTTAGTTTGAGATTTATTCGTAGCCTTTGCTTTATTTCTAATAGATGTGATATTTAAAAAGAACCTTGATATATGAGGTAAATCTCTATGATTTATCTTTTTTTTTAATTCTCACAGTCTATAGAACTAAGAGCTGCCCAAATTTTCAACTTTATGAGGGGTCTCTCTTTAAATGATGATTTTCCTTTTTCACCATTCACTGAAACACAAAAGGAGGAAAATGAAAATAATGAAAGTAAATATTTTTGTTGGTCTGCTAATTAAAGATTCATTGCATTGTAAAAACTTAATTGTGATTAAAACAAAAAATGTATAGGTTTAGAATTGCAGATATTGACATTTTGGAAAATTCCTTCATCAACACAAGTAAATAACAAAATTCAAAAGTACAATAAATAAATTAAATTTAACTTATATATAGTAGGTAATATATAATGTAATTTTAATTTAAATACTGCAGTTTATTTATTTGTACAGATTATTATATTTGCCAAAAAGTTCTACCTATCTATTTGTCCATTAATAAAACTTTTAACATTAATTGTTGTAAACAGACACAAACACTTTGGGTATTGTATATTTATTTGAAAATTTTATTGCAGTCTTAGTCTGTATATTGACTCAAAGACATAAAAATTGGTTGAAAAGAAATGATGCCATTTTGTCTCTTCCCAATTTATTTATTTTTTAAATTTTAATTTGCTTTATTATTATTAAATCAAAAACTTAAGTTATGAATTTAAAAAAAAAGAACAGAAGGTAAGGATTCACTAAAAAAAATGGAAACAGAGAAGATGGCAACAGTTGTTAAAGACTAAACTGTAAATACTATTACCAAAAATATATTTTAATAACCTTATATTAATGGCTTATTCTCAACTTCAGATTAAATAGCTTATCCAAAAAATTTGTGGTGGGGGGACGTTTTTTTAAAAAATTTCTCCAGGGTGTTCTGGAGAATTAATTACAGTTTTTCCACAGAAACCTTTGGAAGCATTAATGACCCATTTGCAACCCACGTAAAGAAACTGTATGTTGTTGACAGTGGGCTGACTTTCAATTCACCATACCCAGTCTTGCTCCGCCCACAGAGGGAGGTGGATATTATACTCTCTTTTGATTTTAGTGCTAGACCAAGTGATGACACTCCCCCTTTTAAGGTTTGCTAAAATTAACTTTTCTACTAAATAAATCCATAATTTTTACTAGGGAATAATGTTTTATTTAAAAATTAGGAATAAAATCTTAAAATAATGTTTATATTACAAAAATTTAAAACACTGTTAAAAGTTTATTATTTATTTTTCAAACCTTTGAGTTTCTTAATTGAGCAAGACAGAATATATTTCTAATTTATCTCAATAAATATAAAATAATTAAGACGTGATAATGACAGGGTTGTATAATGGCAACTAATATTTATGCATTTTTGACATCTTCGCCTCTTCTTGTGAATAACTGTGAAACTTATCAGTGCAAAATCAATTACATTTGCCTTTAAACTGCCCCCCTCCTTGTTATGAACATGTAAATAAATAGATAATAAAAAAAATCTTTAAAATATGAATCTAATATTGGAATTTAAATATAAAATTTCTTATGTGATTAAATGAACTTTTCCTATATATTTAATTATTTCTTTGAATCTGTTAGCATATATTGGCATTTTTAAAAAAATTGTCATTTTTGGCACAGTGAAATTTAAAAAAATGAAAGTTATTTT
This sequence comes from Ampullaceana balthica, assembly GCA_944989445.1. Lineage (NCBI taxonomy): Eukaryota > Metazoa > Mollusca > Gastropoda > Lymnaeidae > Ampullaceana > Ampullaceana balthica. The sequence goes on along the minus strand of CALYLW010000184.1, from coordinate 546,602 downwards.
CCTTGTGATTTTTCTTTATGATAGTTATCAGTGACCATTTAAATACTATATTTTAAAAAATTAGACCTTAACTCCGAGTTTTTGTTTTACAGTAACGGTCTAATTATGATCATGCATCGCATTTCAATTTCACTGGTGTAACGCAACATTAAAGTACACACAAAGACTGAAAAATACATTTTTTAAAACCAAAATACATTTATATTTATTAAAAAACAACAAAATTTGATTATAATAAAAATTTAAGACTTGCAATAAATGACTAAGGCTATCAGTGGATGTTCAAATAACAAAGTTCATAATAATCATAATAACAATAACCAATTTTGTTCATTAAAGTATGCTTATAAGCAAATAGTAACGTAAAAATCTTTATAATAAATCACAATACACCCTAACTATACATAGTAGGCATTCTGAACGAATTCTGATAAATACGAAAATAGTTGTTTGTGAATTTAGTTGTTTCTATCTTTAAATGTTTAAGAGTTTTTGTTAACTTTAACACAATATGCATTTTATGATAATGGATATGCCTTCTAAGATTGCAACAATTAAATAATGTTACGAATATAGATGTTAAGTGAACTTTTCGTTACACCAGTGAAATTTTAATTACGCCAGTTAGTTATCATTGTATCTATCTTTAAATGTTTAGGTTTTTTTTTAGCTTGAACGAAATATGAATTTTATGATAATGTATATGCCCTCTAAGATTGCGATTAACTAATTTTAAGATTATATGTAGCCGTCTGCTAGAGTTGACCTCAGCAGTTGGCTTTAGTGACGTCACGGGTCACTGCAGGTTCACTCCAGCCCTGGATGTGACTGGAGTTCACACAGAGCGACTGACCAACTACCCGTGTTTTACTGCACGGTGAGGTCAGTCACGTGATGAGCAGGGACACACCGCTGGGCCAGTAACACACTGCCCCTGGTCTGTGTGAGAGGAGAGTGTGAGTTTGAGAGTGCAACGGTAGCGTAGAGAGCGGAGTGACTTGTTCCTTGTGTATTTTTGGTAGTTCTGAAATAAAACTGTTCGATATCTTTCCAAAGTGAATTGGACTTAGGGGCCGTCCATAAATGACGTCACGCACCTAGGGGGGAGAGGAGGGGGTCACACTTATGTGACGATGCGTGACGAGTGGGAGGGAGGGGGGTTGAAGAAATGTGACGTCACATCAAAAGGGTAACTTTAAATAAAACTTCGACTGTAATATTTGGTCGCTTAAATTATATTTAATGGCTTTTTAAAAAAAAAGAAATTATTATTATTATTTTTTAAAAACCATCAGTGCTTCTCAATGTGCCGATCCGTAGGACATCAGACGCCGGTTGGCGTAAGTTATCAAGAAATGAAAATTAAATCTAATTATAATCCTTACGTTTGAGAACCCACAAGAGAACATATAAAATTGTGTCGTTTGATGTTGACTTCAAAGCATTTGTGATGTAACCGCAGCTCCGTTTGGTTCTCTTAAGGCAGTCCTGCCGCGAACTTTTTTGCCCGTTACCCCAAACTATACAAGTTTATGTGTGCGTTCCAGACTCAAGGTCCTCCCCACATGACTCGGGTGGGGATTTGGGGCAGCGTCGTTAGCCCCCCCCCGAAAATGCAACTGGTGACTTTTACAAGCATGATAAGTGTCTAAAAATGATATGAATAGGATTATGTGTAGATATTTTAAGTCAAAAGGACACGGAATATCCATATTTTATTAATTAATTAATTTTTTTTTAAATGTTTTTTTTTGGGGGGGCGGTGGTCTATTTGATATAATTATAAACGTTTTAATTTTGATATAATTGTTCGATTGGTTTTTGGTCTAACGCCCTTAGCCATTCTAGATATAATAGTATTCATTAACTTTATTGAATGCATCAAATTCTTGACATCGCAATTCGAGAGTAGCACAAAACAACTTTTCTTCTTAGCTCAGATTTTAAATATCACAGAAAGGATACTTGATACAGTCAAGTCATGTGGATTAAGATTATTGTCACTCGTGTCAATATAAATAAAGGTAGGGTGGATTTAGGTGTGTGAGTGAGCCCCTTTCCAGTCCATGACGGACTATGGGGCAAGTGATGTAGCGTTCACAAGTTTTTAGCCACCACTAACGAGCAGGGAAATGTGTGGCCAGCACAATGCCCCAGGGGCCTTGCCAGTACCTGGGCTCGAACCCGCAAAAATGCATTTTCTGGAAGGAACTGGTTCAAGAGTGGGCATATGTTCGAAGCGTACACGTACAAATTACGAGTACACATGACGTATTTTAATATATCTAGTGGATTGTAGTGGATGTTAAATGTCCCAAATGAGTCTGCATTACCCGCAAGAATTCCCTTTGACCCCAGATGGGGTAATTTACCCATGTTCGCCGACCTCTTTCTTACGGGATGCCCGACAGTCAAATCAGGGATTTTTTAAAAGTACATTTTAAAAATATTATTTTTCAATATTTTTTTTCTAAGATAACCGTGATGGTTAAAAGTCAATGTTTAATTTTTATGCATTAAAATAAAATATAATCTAAGGATGTTAAGACAGTTCATGTTTTTGAAGGCAGGTTAAACGTTTTTTTTAAAAAAACAGGGACCGGTTCAATCGGATACCTAAAAATTAAAATAAGTTTATGTTAATATTATTATTAACCCAAAAGGAGCGGATTCTAGCGAGTTTATATGCCCACAATGATTCAGCATTACCCCCAAGAGTTCCCTTTTTACACCAAATGAGATAATATACCGCTGTTCATCGACACCACGCTTAAACTGCCCGATAGCGGTAGCCATGTACTTTTCATTAGTTTATAAACTCCATAAGAGAATGAAACAATTTAAACACACCTCGTCCATTGGTGGCATTATGTTTACAACTCTTTGTGTGACGTATTTGAAATCGTGAAAAAAAAATTGGGAAAAAACAACAACACAAAAAAACAAAAGAAAAACCTAAAAAACTTGTGAGCTTTGGAGTAAAAAAGTTATGATATTGGATTTTTTATTAATGTCATAGTATTTTTCAGTCTTCATCTTGCAGTATTACTGTATTTTGCAACGCACAAGATGACACCCTACTTTCCTGTGCAAATGTGGGGTTCGTACAGTACTCGCCATATTCCTCTTCCAGCACATACCAAATAAGTTTTAGAAAACAAGAGATTTGATATCAATGTGGTAATTTTAGATCAAATGCCTTTGACAGTGCATATACTTAGTAGGAAAACTGTCATTATAAGATCGAAAATCAATTTGAGGAATCGTCCTGTATCTATATATTTTAGGTCTATCAACAATGAAATGATCCTTGTCAATATCACACGCTTGAAGGTTAATCACATCAAAGGGTTTTTGACATTACCGCTGCATTGTTCGTTAGCTGTCTTGCTATGCCTTGGCAACTAAACAAATTTATAAAAAAATTATTATATAAAACAAGCCGAATTCATACTTAATCTTATAGGGCTTTAAGCCATCTAGGGGCTCATTTTGCTATCACGTCAGTACAGGGAAAATCACGTCAAAACGGGAAAAGAATGCACCGGTACCTGGTGAAATGAATAAATCCTGCCGGTCGTCTAATACGAATAAGTTTGAGAAGCACTGGCTTACAATTTATTTAATGACCTTTTACATAGCTTCACGTATGTCACGATATAACAATGCAGACCTACACTAAATAAATACTTAAATGACAAAAAAGTGATTTGAAACACACTTATTTTCAAATAGAAAATAAGGTGGGTTTTTGTTATTTATTTATTTATTTTTTTTTGGGGGGGGGGTCAAAGCTATGTGACGTATTTTTGGAGGGTGGGACTAACTTTTTGTGACGACGCGTGACGAGGGGGGGGGAGGGGGTGAAAAATCGGCCAAAATAGCGTGACGTCATTTATGGACGGTCCCTTATTATTATTATTTAACTTAGCCACCCTACATGTGGAAGAAATTCAGAAGCCCTGAGCCTAATGCTCTTCATGGGTCTTCCCGGAAGACCCCCTCAGCTATCTGGCCCCCAAAGGGACGTAACAGCTGAGAACCCCGCCCCCCGAAGCTGTCGCTTCTGAAGCGGCCACCTGGGCATCCAGGACATAAAGTCAAAGATGCCTCCCACTAGATTGACCTCACAATGAGTGGTGGAATTCCCTACTACGACCCGCTACAACTTTGGCGCCACCCCGGCAAAGCATACGTATCTCCATGGTTAGGACCACCGCAGTGTGGGGGATCATCAAAGACCTACCTAGGGTGCAACCCCCACTGGAAGGTTTCCTCACAGCTGGCGTCTGCTTAGCCACCACTCGGCTACATATAGAATATATTAAGTAAAAATTATATTAGAAAAAAGCATGCTAACTGGAGATGGGGGCATATTAAATGAATAAATTTCATAAACTTAATACATTGTGTTCAACATTTCTTATTGTATGGAACCAATGGCACAAAATTGTTTGGACACCAATACAGTGGCTTGTGATTTACCCTGGGGAAAGTCCACAAGGTCATTGCATCATCATTTCTTGTTTTTACTCGGGTTGGATGTGAAATGTCGTTCAGGATAGGTGCCTTCAGAATAATGGATAATGCAAATCCGAATTTCTTCAGGGCATTTATCTTTGCCATAAGCAAACTCAGCACCACAGGCTGGTAGGCAGTCTCCATCTTCTCTCACTTTAATTGAGAAATATATAAACACGTTTTTGCTTAGTTGGTATGTCATCTCTATTTGGTATTCTGGTACACATTTATCGGACCCCTACGTCTCATTCATATGTAGCATCTGTGACTCACATTCATGGACAAGCTCTGCAAAAGTCTCTAGTTCATCTAGATTAATTTTTTTAAAGTCCCATAACCGATGATCGTAGAGGGTCCTAACGTTTCCATTAAAACTTAATAGGGGCTTGGCAGAGCTGGTGGTTGCCTCGTCTCCCTACCAGGTCAGCTGAGGACTTTCTTAGCGTTCGTCATTCATCATTTTTACTGTGGCTTTTACGTGGGCTCGATGCTACGCTCCTCAGCTTGTGAGGCGAGCGCACTATTGAATTCGCTATCTAGCCGTCATCTACATACCTTTTATAAATTTGCTTTCTCATATCCTCTGGAACATGTGTTGTTTCTGCATCACATGTGTCTGAACAGATATTTTCAATGCCCATATCTTTATCTTCTACAATCAATAATCCCTACTTCTTGTACTGATTTATCCTTATCCCAACATTTGCTTCCTGCTCAAAATTCTTCTTAAACCTTTATTCCTTCAAAACTTTGCCTGCAGCAACTGGTGACAATGATGAGTTTTCTTCTCCTTGGATTATTCTTTGATTTCATTCATGACTGCAAGATAAAACTTTAAGGTCCTTTAACTGATGATGAAGCTTTCCTTACTCTAATGTTTTCTTTGAGGAGTAACTTCTTTGCTTTCGATCATGAGTTGCACATTTGTTCACCCTTGCTTTGTTTGCAGATTTTTGTATTGGTTCCCTTAACGTGTAAACTTTACACAGGGACGCGGCGGTCGAGTGGCAGCGCACTGGACTGTCGTACCGATGGTCACGGGTTCGAATCTGTGCGAATGCAAGGGTTTGTTCCCAGGGCCTAGGGCGTCCCTGAGTCACCCCGCTCCGAATGGGTACCTAACACCACAGTAGTTAGGCGGCTGGGTAATGCGTGGAACCCACAAAGCCGTGGCCTGTGAACGCTGCATCACTTGCCAACAGATCATCTGTCATGGTCTGTGGACGCAACTATCTTCTGCATAGAAGGAGCGTCTGTATAGATAAGATAAGATAAGATAAAGAAACTTTTCTTTCAGAGGCTTCTATCTCTCAATTCAGAAACCTTTATCTTAAGTTGTTTGTTTTCTTGAGCCTTCATTTTTAGTGATGCCACTTTCTGTCGAGACGGCCCGTGAGATGAAGATGTTGAATTTGACATTGATGGGGAAACAAATTATGTATCCAATATTAACTGTGCTTGTCTATAAAGAACAATGAGTCAAAGTGTATCTGGACAAAGTGTTAAGGTCTAGATCTAAAATTGTATTAGACTTGAGGCATATTATTTATCAAATTTAAAAATAAAATATTCATATTATGACAAATCCTAACTGGCGTAACAGTCCTTTCACTGGTGTAACGATTTTTTACCGTAACACCAGTGAGTGTTACACCAATGAAAATTTTAAAAGTTCATTAATATTTTAGCCCACGGTTTTAGAGAATGAAAATAAGCTTATATTTTTATGATAACTACCATTATGCCCTGTTATAATGATCCATTGTTGATATACATTAAAGTATAATTTTAGGTAAAATGGTCTGTTACACCAGTGAGTGTTATGCCTAATTAGTTACCATTTTGCATCAGAACGGTCTGTACTGAGCCACACAGAAAAGTTTCCAAGCATCAACAGCACCTCCATGGTGGAAAAGGTGGTGCTCACTATCAGAAAACCCCTATGGTTTTTATTGCGAATAATTTGAATCCACATATTTTGGTCCAATATCAAGTTGTTACACCAGTGAGTCTAAAACAGGCGACATGTATATTTCGACCAATAAAAACTAAACTTTTACTTTTTATACCAATTGTTATGGTTTTACATACTGTTAAAACACATATGAACATATTGAAACAATAATAACACTAACTAGCCTATTTTAATTGTTTATATGAATGTAATTATGACTGGGTTTTGTGTTGGCGACATGGTCTTTTCCATATATACACACCTTTAAATATTCAATAAAAAATCACACATATGCCTGAATTTGAAATATCATCATATTTTAAGATTCAGAAATGAATGTTCTTTACAACCATACAACCCACTCAAAAAAATTTGCTCCACATCAAAAGTTATCAAACTTTATATGCGTGCGACATGAAGATGACAAATTTTTGAAAAATGCCCATATATCTATTTGAGAATTTATTGATGATTCGATATGATTCATACATTAAAGTTGGTATTTGTTATTTTATTATTTACCTTGAAATATTAACTTTGCTTACAGTTTACTACCTTTGCCCATCCTTGTCCACCCTATCTTGTTGTCAAAGTTAATCAACAGCTCTTAAGGATCATTATGTATTCAAATTTAAAAGAATTTTATATTTGCTACATCTTGTCTAAAGACTATTTAATCCACCTATTCAAACAGGAGCTCCTGCTAGCCGCTAAGTGGGCTGAGCTCAACAAAGTGCCCTTCCCTCCCATAGATGTCAGTGTGGTACAGAGAGAGGGACTCAAGGAATGTTATGTGTTCAAACATCCCTGGGATCCCAACTGTCCAATAGTTCTACATTTCTGTCTGGTTAACATCAATTTTAAAAGAGAGTTAAGACCAGGTACTCGTACATTAAGTCAAATTTAATCTTAAAATGAGAACAATTTTCAAATTTTATAATGATATCCATACTTACCTATTTTAAAATATAGCATTTATAGTACTGTATATATAATATCATTACAACTGTATATTATTTAGGGGTGTACTTTATTTCAGCTCCGGCAAATCCAGAATCTGGCCATTTTTACAAGTCCGGCTATATATATATATATATATATATATATATATATATATATATATATATATATTATATATATATATATATATATATATATATATATATATATATATATATAATGGCTCTTGCTTGTGCAATCCGGAATCCGGTCATTTTTGAAAATCGGGCTCTGGTTCCGGACAGATTTCAATTCATTATTCGGCCAAATCTGGCTCCAGCCGGATTTCAAAAATTTTGACTCCGCTACAGCCCTATTTTTATTTTGCAATTAGAATCGTAAACATTTTTCCATTGATTTTTGAGCCTTCTCGTCCATGAGGAGCATCCACCGATCATCGTCGACGTCTGCGATTCGTCCAAGGGCATAGGCCACCTATGACAGACCTCCAGGCATCTTTATCCTAATCCAGCTTCTCAAGGATCTTCCATTGATTATAATATGAAAATGTTATGCTTTTTTTCAGGTGTTCCTAGAACAACTCAGGCAGAGATGGACTTTGCAAACTTTAGTATATTTGATGATCCTGCCAGACCTTATTCCACATTCAAGTTCACTTACACAAACCTGGAATTTGAACGTCTGTCAAAGTTAATGGAATACAACACTTTACTGTGTAAGGACATCATTTTTGATAACATTGGCACCTGCATCAAGAGAAGGCGAAGATTTAGTATCCGACGACCATGTAAGAGTAAGGATATTGCAAGGCTTAGCTTGAACAGCAAAGTTAAAGCTCAAAAACTTGCAGAGTACATTGCATTTGTGGAGAAGGTCACTGGCCTCAGTGAAAATGGTGATAAGCTTCAAAACAAATCAAAAGATGAGGAATTTTACGATGAAACTGATTTTGCCCCAACTTTTCGGGATGTTCCTGGAGGAATAATGAGACCGTTTAGTTCACCTGCAAGCTCTTTGGATGAGTTGGATGAAAATTTAGATTCAACAAAATCTTGTAGGAGAATGATGAGTTGTACTGCTGAGATGAGCCAAGTGCTTGAAGAACAAAAAGAGCAAATGGAAAGTGCAATGACCACTAATATGACAGGAAATGGGGCAGGAATGTTGACATGGTTGAGACCTGTGAAACATAAATTGAAGCCAGAGACCTCAAAAGGCATTGTTGATACGAGTCCCGATTCATTGAGCTCTCAAAAAAAATTAGACCATCCTAAAACTGCTTTTAATGATACAGCTAATACTAATGACTTAAAAATATTGTCTGATAATGCATCTAATTTAAATGGATCAAAGACAATGTCTGATGGTGATTTTATTTCTCAGTTTGACAATGTAAGAGAACAATTTTGTGTTCTGGAGTCAGGGTTTTCTGCCCAAAACCGACGAGCTCTAGCAAGGATGAACAAGGAGAAAAGCATTTCTAGTGAATCAATTGACAAAATAGTTAAGAAAGACAAATGAAATTATCACTGTTAGGAAGATGAGGGCAACAACGACATAGTTGCCAATCATCTTGTTGAATGGATTGATACTGCAGATCGTGTTATATTTTTGTAGCATGCTGCAAGTCCAATGTTTTAGAGTTTTTTTTTAAAGCCAAAAGAAAAATAAATTATTAATTTAAATAGTAAAGTATTAATTCTTGAAATATATCTATCACGACTAATATTTTTCTCCTTTAGAGCTAATATTTAATTTTGTTAAATAGTGTGCAATTTAAAATAAAATAATTGATCTTCCTTTTGTTAAAGTATTCATGTTTTTAAATAATTTCCAATTTCCACACTCATTTTATTTATTCTGTCTCTAATTTATGAAGTGAATTAAACTATTGACAATGACCTCCTTTGTCATCTGTAGGCCACTTGAGAATTGTTTCACATTTTAAAAAAATACTTGAAATAGGAACAAATAATCCATGTAAATTTTGATGGTATGCAAGGACGTGTGTGTTATTTATAAATAAAACCCATCCAATGACAAAATGTCCCAGACTAGTGAACATTTCTTTCCTATAAAATCATGTAATACTATGTGGGATGGGGTGGGGGAGTAAATATTACATTTTCACAATTAATGTAAATTATACCTTTTGTTTTAACTAAGGCTGTATTGGAAGTGTTAATATGTAATCATGAGCCAACTGTTGTTGGACAGTTAATCAAAGGTGTAATAATTAATACATCATACGCCACATTGATGCATATTCCTTTGACAAAACATTTATTAATTCTAGGATCATAAATTAATTTGAAACCATAAATCCACTCAAACAACGTATGAGGATACTCTAATCCAGTTTATTTGCAAAATGTACTTTCATTTAAAGTGGAATTCCAATTGCTTCAAAACATAAAATATATATTTTCCTTGTACAATGGTTTGTGGATCTCATAAATTTTTATTTTATTTGAATTAAGATGAATTGAAATAATCCAAAATATAATATTTTAAGACATTAAAGATAAGACAAATCTCAAATTTATAGGCTATTATTATAATAATGCTTTCATTTTTTTAATGGCTTTATTCACATTTTTTAAAAAAAAGTCTGACAGTTTGCTAAGATTGGCTAATTTATTGGTATCAATACAAAACAATTGTGTGTATAGTTTGTTTAACCAAATATTAGTTTAGGTATTCTTTTAATTGATATGGTACAATTAGACATTTGAAATAGTTAATAAAAAAATTATGGAATAGAAAATTTGATTTACATAACTAATTTTAGGATCAATTCGGAGACATATCTGTACTAAACAAATCTAGGATATAACATTTTGTAGGACAAACTATTTCATGGCTTAAAAGAAAATGAATTTTGTTGTTTAAAAAAATGATTATTTTGCAAACAGTGATCAGTTGATACTGTAAATTTTTTTTAAAATATATTATTAGCAGCATTTTTTAAGACACAAAAAAAATTATTCGACCTTTTTCTTTTCGCCATGTTAAATCTAGAAGTAGAATAGTAAAAAGATGAATATATATATATATGTTACGGCCAAAGCCCGAAGTCCGGCCACTTCGCGAAGTGGCCGACATGTCTGGTCAAAGCCCGAAGTACTTACAACTAACAATTGTAATTCGGGCTTTGGCCGGCCAATTCGCGAAGTGGCTGGGTATCCTTGGCCAAATCCCGATGTGGTAAAGGAATACTGCCCGGTTAGCGGCACATTAATCGCTTCTAGTGTGTTTGCATGTACGGGTTAGGAAAAAGGTGCCACGCTGTGACGATATTATTGCGTTAGTCTTTTATTTACGGAGAAGGTCCAGACATTGCGACTAGTTCTTATTTTTCTGACACACAGGTTTCAGTCAGGGCCGGAATTAGGGAATTGGAGGCCCTAGGCGAAATGAATTTGGTAGCCCTAAATGTAATAGAAAAATAAATAAATAATTCGGAGGCCCTAGGCGGCTGCCTAGTTTGCTTATGCTTAAAGCCGGCCCTGTTTCAGTGTGAGTACTGTATTACTCGTATTTATAACGTCCCAATCAACATTTCCAGTTGAAAATATAAGCCATAGGGCACGTATAGCATGTGTCGTGGTGTGTAATAAGACAATAATAAGTATACTGAGGCTATTAACCTATCATTAATTGTTAGCTACGACACGTTGTTCTGTACTGGAAAGTGCCAAATCAGTAGATGAACAAATCATGCCGATTCGATCACAGTACGTTTCGACCCTTTTGTTTTAACACCTTAAAATTGTTCTATTTATTTTTTTGTTAATGATTTTTTTTAAATTTATTTTTGGCATATAAATAATGTAATATACTTTCAATCTGCTCATGATTTCTTTTTTCGGGCTTTGGCCAATCGACGCTAGCCATTTCGCGAACTGGCCGGCCAAAGTCCGAATTTCGGGGTTTGGCCGGCTAACATTGGCCACTTCGAGAATTGGCCGGCCATTTCGCGATTTGGCCGATTTCGGGCTTAGGCCGTAACATATACAAATTATTTTACTCATAAGGAAACAAAATTTCAAAGTCTCAATTGGCATTATAGTTTTTTTTGTTGCATTAATTGAAAGTTTGATTAATTATTGAAAAAATATTTTTTTATACTAACAAATTTCACTTTTTATTTAGGCTTCCTCTTGCCTTTATTTTGATTGACTGTGGCCTTTAGCAATGATTGATCTTTTTGCTTAAAATAACAAAAAAGCTAATTTTTGCCAAAACTTAAAGTTTTATTTGGATTTAAATTTATGTATAATCTAATTGTTAAAATTGTGTTAAATTGCCTCAGTTGTAAGTGGAGCAATTGATTTTAAACCAGAGTTAATTATCTGCAGATTTTTGCTTAAAAACCATCAAATTGTAATTCATGTTAAGTTGCTGTTTTGGAAGTATGTCTTTATTCTTCACATTCATTAAACAAATATTCATTAATAAAGAAATATAAATAAAAATCTATTTTAAAATGTATTTTTAAAAATAAATGTGTCATTTATTCAACATTTGAAACTTACTAACTGTTTACTAACTTTTCGTTCTTACAAGAAAATTTTAAAAATTAAACAGAAAAAGGGCCGTCCATAAAGTACGTCACGCTATTTTTGAACATTTTAAACTCCCCCCCTCCCCCTTGTCACAAACTGTCACACAATTAGGACCCCCCCCCCTAAAGTACGTCACACATTCGAACAAAAATGTTGTTTTTTATTATTAAAATAATCAAAATTTAATATAAAACAGCGTGACGTCACACTTGACTGGACACCCCTCCTCCCCCCTGTCACAAACTGTGACACTTTCTTACACCCCCTCCCCCCCTCTGGAGCGTGACGTACTTTATGGACGGCCCCAAAAGAGATTTCCCTTTAAAAAAACATCATGCTCAAAGTCAATGTGGCTAAATCATAAGCAAGATTGTTTATATCAAACAATATCATCATGACTGAATTTGAGTTTGGAAATAAGTTTTAAGAAGAGAGATCTAAACAAATTCGGTTGGTTTAAGGCTAGATGCTTATCAAGATATAATGTAACAATGTACATTTTTTTAGCACCACGGAAGAAAACGTTTGCTAAATTACAAAATTTTTAAATTGTCAAATGTTTACTTGCAATCAACTTACCATAGAGATAAACAAGAAAATGCAATCTTCTTTGAGCTGCACTTAATGTCATAAACCCATAAAATTATAATTATTCACTTGTAAATCATCATGTAACTTGAAACATTAAAATATCAAAAATGGACAATCAAGAGATAGTAGATTTTAAAAGAATTAAATTTTCAAGAAAACGCATGTTACATGTATTAGATTAATGGGGTAAACAGTGAACTCACTTAATATGTTAGTTGAATTATTTAGAAAGCGTGGACCAAAAAAAAAGATGTAGTAAAAACTCTATTTCGGTGTTTCACAACGTGGGGCCCAAGACCACACCTTATACTTACTTAAAGATCATCAAGGGTGGTAACAACGATTTTTCAGGAACATTAAAAAGTCAAATAACTAGAAATAATATAGATTACAGTGTCTATTATACAGGCACCAGTCCCCATAGGTATGTGGATTTTATAGAATTTTTAAAAGTTTGTTTGGTCAATGTGAAGTGAAGCATTCTATAATACTAAGACTCAAAAATCGAGGCACTATTGTTTTTACAAAGATGTTTCAATTTATGACATGACATGGAAATGTCTATAAAGCGCAGTGAGCCCAGTCGTAGGCTTTATAAGTTTATAAATTATATTAATAAATATTCACTGTTTAGTCCAGTGCTTCTCAAACTTTTAGTATGGCGGACAGGCAGAAGTTTTTCCATTGCACCAGGGACCGGTGCACTATTTTCCTTGTACAAACATGGTAGCGACGTGAGCTAAGCCCTAAAATACTTTGCATGACTTCGGTTAGTTATATCCAACAAATTTTGAAAAGAATAACCACTTGTCTTGATGTTCGTTGGCGGTAACTACTTTACTTCACATGTGTTTTTCATCGTCAAGTCAAGGGCTGGAACTCAGAATTGTTCAATAACTAAAAGTGTTGCTTGAGAATAAAAGTGTCATATGTTAGGCCTCATTTTTAAATCCTTTATATTAACTCGTGGTGTCTGCGGCCGACCGACCGACCGACCTTGCTTGATTGCTTGCTTGTCGCCAAAACTTTTGATCGATTTTTAACCCACTTGCTCGCAAGATAGCGAGCTGAAATTTTGCAGGCAGTTTCGTACCGATGATAAAAACAATGTATCAAAATTTCAGATCGATCGCATGTACCGTCATTAAATTATTGATTTTTTAGATTATTTTATTTATTCCTATGTATCATGCTATTTTTTGAGATAGAGCGTCGCGGTGCGTATTATATTGAACAACCTTTCTGTCGCGCAATAAGGTGCGTATTTTATTGACAGCTCTTTTTATAAACATATTCCTGATCGGTGCGCATTATATTAAACATGTTTTACGACACAACTGCAATTTTGTATTTCTGGATGGTCTGGCGCTGCGTATTATAATGAACATTCTTTTAAATTCTTCTCGTACATAAAGGATTTATAGTCAAAAACTTGGTTTTTTACGGGTTTTTCTTATTATCAATGATAAAAAAATATATTAATAATAAATGATTGCCTCCCTGATTGAGTTTCAAAGTCAATTTAATTTTAAAAATGTCGACGTTCAAGTTACCAATTTTGTGAAACGTTAAAAACATATAAAAGAGTTTTTAAATTTACTTTAACCGGTAAGTATGATAACCTTTTACTTTGAAATTCATTGTATCCCTAAATAATTAAGGATCGAAGTGTAGTGGCGTACCACCACCACCCTTTAATGAATCTGTTCTGATTAACAGTGAGAGCTGTGAAAGACATGTGTAAAATAATTGACATTAATATATTAATTTCATAGTTTCTGTAATTATAAATAAAGGCAATATTTAAAATTTATATTTATTTGAATTAATTTTTTTAAAAATTGAAGTATAAATAACAAAAAGTATTTTTTTAAGTAACATAAGTTAATAATAATATTTCTCACAGCATTGTAAATGAAATTTTAAAAGAGTTTAAAATAAACAATTCTTAACTAGTCACTAGTCACCTAAATATTCTCAAGAACAATGCAATTGATAAAATATATTTGTACCGGTGCTTTGCGTTGCAGCGATTACTGACAATTAAATTGTAATGCACATCAGATGTTGACAATAAAAATTTATTTTAAGGTAAAGTGACTTTCTCACTGACAAAATATAGTGCCTATTTGTATACCCACATATTTACAAATATAATTGTATTCTTTCGGTATATCTGGAAACTAATTATGTCATCCCACGTTTTTGAAATGAAAAATCTTAACCATTAATGGCTTATTGTTCATTTACTTTAGTCTGTAACTATTGAGACTTTAAATAAATCAACTCACATAAATAAAATCAATACATCAATGCTGTTTGTAACAAAAATTTAAACAATTAATAATAAAAAAAATAAAAATAAAATAAAATTAAACAACAAAGAAAACATAGTGACATAGTCAGAATTACATTTTAAAAAACTAATAATTTTTTATTATATTCAATTAAATTTAATACATATTTTATTGAATACAATGTAAGCTATTTATTAATATGTAAATTTAAATTCATTTTCAGTCGGACATTTTGTTTACATCACTAGATGGCAAGTTCCAAATGCTGGTGTAAGAAATCTTAAACTTTAAAGATCTATTTTTAATGTATGAGCCAGTTCAAAACTCGCCTCTGTTTCACATTAACACGTAAAAATAACATTAATTTATTATAATTGAAATTAATGTAATTTATTTTATTATTATTATTTTTTAATTGTATGAGATTTTCCCCCTTTCTGTATAATTTTTGCGGACCGGCAGCTGATGATTCTCGGACCGGTGCCGGTCCGCGGACCACCACTTTGAGTAGCACTGGTTAAGTCGACCTTAACTCCAATAGATGTTAATTTAATTTTAAAGCATACTTTATTTTATGCTTTCTATATTCTTTCAGCATTGATCTTATATTTATTTCTATAACTTAAAAATAAAATGAGTCCTGCGTATGAACATAATTCGTCAGTATTCAGAGGGATTCTCACACTTGGGTTCATAACCGCTGTCAAAGATATTCTTTAAGCGGTTCAACTTATTTGTATTATATGCCAACAATGCTGGACTAAGAATCAATGAAATGAGATAGTTTTACAATATTTAAGAGTCAGCTTTAAAATCTAATAATGTAACAAATCTTGGCTACTTGTATTTATTGAATTTTCAGCTGTAACTTTGTAAACGCAACCGGAAAAAGACGGTTATAATACATTTTTTTATATTTCTTTGAGAATGAGTAAGAATCTTAATAAACACGCAACATAAACATAAACTATAAAAGTTGTTTGAAATGCTTTTTAATTCTTAGAAACCAGAAGAGCTGTATAAACGTATATGCTTTTTTTCAGCTTTACTTTCCCTTATTAAGTCATCAGTGTGCGTAACGTACCAAAATGAATTATATCGAGAACTGTAGAGCAATGAGTACCTTATTTTACAAACATTATGGGTTACCTAAATATTCTTAACTTAAGAAAATAAAATTTGTTTTTCAAGTAGACACTTTTCTAATTTTAAATTATTTAACGATGCCATTTTTATAATTTGAAAACATCATTTTTGAAAAATGTGTACCATAACTTTTATTTTTTATTATGGTTGTGTTTTGTAATGTCCATAACTGTTGATTTTGAGATAACGTTTCTGGTGCTTAGTATTTGCAAACAATTGTGGTCGTGTTGAGAAGGTGAGTTATTATTGGCTAATTTGCGAATTAGTTTCTTTTTGCAATTAAATCCATTAGATGTGCGTAACTTTGATTTATTCGGTTTGCCTAAGCTTATGTTGTTTTTTTTAAAAGGGGGGAAAAAGTTACAATAAAAGAAAAACCCGTAAAAAACCAAGTTTTTGACTATAAATCCTTTATATATGAGACATGACTAAATGAATGTTCCTTATAATACACAGTGCAAGACAATAAAAAAAACCCGTAAAAAATCAAGTTTTTCAATATAAATCCTTTATGTATGAGACGTAACTAAAAGAATGTTCATTATAATACGCAGCGCAAGACCATAAAAAAATGCAAATTTGTAGTTGTGTCGTAAAACATGTTTAATATAATGCGCACCGATCAGGAATATGTTTATAAAAAGTGTTGTCAATAAAATACGCACCTAATTGCGCGACAGAAAGGTTGTTCAATATAATGCGCACCCTTACACTCTATCTCAAAAAATAACATGATACATAGGAATAAATAAACTAATCTAAAAAATCAAATAATTTAATTACCGTACATGCGATCAATCTGAAATTTTGATACGTAGTTTTTATTATCGCCACCAAACTGCCTGCTAAATTTCAGCTCGATAGCTTACGAGGAAGTGGGTTAAAATCGAACCAAAGTTTTGGGGACAAGCAATCAAGGGTGCAGACACCACGAGTTAATATAAAGGATTTTTAAAAATATAATTTTTTAGTTAAGTCTCGTAAAACATGTTTAATATAATGCGCACCGATCGGCAATATTTTTTTTTAAAAGTATCGTCAATATAATATGCACCTTACCGCTCGACAGGAAAGGTTGTTCATTATAATACACACCGCTACACTCTAGCACAAAAATTAACATGTTACATAATGATAAATAAAGATAATCTAAAAATGCATTAATTTAATTACAGTACATTCGATCGATCTGAAATTTTGATTCATCATTTGTGTCATTGGAACAAGCCTGCCTGCAAAATTTCAGCTCGCCAGCATACGGGGATGTTAGTTAAAAATCGATCCAAAGTTTTTCGGCACGCACGTAGGCACCACGAGTTAATATAAAGGATTTTAGAAAAGTACAATTTTCCCCACAAACACACGTATGCTAAAACCATTTGCGTTACCATGTCTGTCATTTCCTTAAACCGTAAGGTCCGTGTCGGATTGGGTGAAGTTATTGTTCATATGTTGGAATCTTTAAGAACCTTGCTGCACCTATACTAATCGCACATTTTCTCTTTAGTCCTTACCACAGAAGATAGTGACAAACGTAAAGAGTGAATTAAATGTACCGTAACATCTGTGTCACATTCTCGTATTACTTGATTATCTTTGTTTTTCAATTCAGTTTTTTGTCATTTTTGAATTCACATTGAAAGTCATCCTTAAAAATGAATCTCGGGGCAAGCACCCCCTTTCCCTCAATTCGTGACGCCGCTAAGCTAATGATTGTTGAATATCCAATAAACATACACAAATTCATATTTTGGGTGGGTCCATTGTTCAGGGGTGATCCTAGTGCTTTTTTGGCCACAGAAATAAACATACACAAATTCATATTTTGGGTGGGTCCATTGTTCAGGGGTGATCCTATTGCTTTTTTGGCCACAGAAATAAACATACACAAATTCATATTTTGGGTGGGTCCATTGTTCAGGGGTGATCCTAGTGCTTTTTTGGCCACAGAAATAAACATACACAAATTCATATTTTGGGTGGGTCCATTGTTCAGGGGTGATCCTATTGCTTTTTTGGCCACAGAAATAAACATACACAAATTCATATTTTGGGTGGGTCCATTGTTCAGGGGTGATCCTAGTGCTTTTTTGGCCACAGAAATCAACAAAACGTAAATAGCTTCGATAGAACCTTTTCTGGATCATTAAACACAAGACAACCACAGCGATCATAGGTATATATTAATAATAATTATATAGGAACACTTTATAGCTTCAGTTCTATTATATTCTATATTTTAATTATTTCATAAGGATATGATCATCATTACATAGAATCATAACAGTCCTGATGATGTTGTTAACAATCTTGCTTATGTTTTGACCACATAAAGCAACATGACATAAGCCATTTATTTTTTTAAAAAGGGAAAACTCTTTTTCTGTTTAATTTTCAAATATTATCTTAAAAGAATAACAAAATTAGCAAATACATTTTCGGAGGTTAAATATTGAATGAATGAGAAAAATAACAAAATTTATACAATAAAATTTTTAATATTTTTCTTTATTAAATGAATATTTTTACGAAGCATGTAAAAAAATAATAATAACACCATCTTCAATTAAGAAAATCAACCTAAAAAGGATTACAATTTATAGTTTTGTAGCAGAAAATCTGCAGATAAGTAACTCTGTTTTAATCAATTGCTGCACTTAAAACTGAGACAGTTTTGAATGTTTAGATCAATTTTAACACTTAGAATATAAATCCAAATAAAACAGCAAGTTTAGGCCAAAATGACTAGCTTTTTTCTTTTTTAGGCACAGAATTAAAATAAAAACACAAAGCAAACTATAACAAAATGGGAATTTTTTTTGTATTAAAAAAGTAATTTTAAATAATTAATCAAACTTATAATTGATACAGAAAAAAAGCTTTAATGCTAATTGAGAAATTGAAAGGTTGCTTTCTTATAAGTAAAATAATTTTTCTCTATTCATATTTTGGTATTTTACTTATTTATCCTTTTTCAGTTGAACAGAAAAATTTATTTTATAATTTGAGAAAATTAGTTAATTTAGTTAATTTTTTGAACTATGTCTAGTCATCAAATGTCTCAACTTATTCCCTGTTTTTCAGCTTTATGCAAATTATTATTTTTTTTTCCAATGTTTCTTTTAAAGCCAAAGCCATTAAATGTTCTTTCACATTTGTTTAGTAAAAACATTACTAAAAATGATTCTTAAAAAGGAATGATCTAAATCAAATTAATGATTCATTTTTTTTTAATAAACTATTTTTTTTTAAAAATGTATACAATATCAATTAAAAGAATTAAAAAATTTTTTTTTGGTTAAACAAACAATAGACACAAATGATTTTATGTTGATAGCAATAAGTGAGCCAATTTTAGCTAAATACAAGTGTAGAAATTGTGTTTAAATGCGATGTTAAAAAAAATGTAAGCATTATTATAATAATAGTCTATAAAGTTGAGATTTGTCATTCTCTTTTTGTGCAGCCAAACAATGGAATTCTCTACCATTACACATCCAGAGTATTTCATCTACCAAGTCTTTCAAGACTGCACTTAAGATGCATCTATTCAAAATTTATTTTCAAAATTAAAGAAACACCATTTCTTTTTAATGATTAACGTTGCATATGTGTATTTTACTGGTATTTATGTGGTTATTATGAAAAGAATGTATATCTAAATTATTATATGTATGTTATTATCTCCATGTAAAGCGCTGTGAGCCCGGTTCCTTGCTGGGAAACAGCGCTATAAAAATTACCAATTTATTATTATTATTATTTGTCTGAACTTTAATGCCTTAAAAGTTACTTGTTAATTGGTTAATTGATATATTAGATTTTGTTATATTGTCATTCATCTTACTTTAAATAGCATAAAAATTATTGAGAACCACAAACTATTGGTATAAGGAAAATAATAATTTTTTTGGTGTGTTTTGAAGCAATTGCATTTCGACGTTAAAAAAGATATTTTTGCAGATAAACTGGGTTAGAGTATTTTCATACCTTGTTTGAGAGGATTTATAGTTTTAAATTAATATGTGATCCTAGAATTAATAAATGTCTAGTCAAAGGAATATGCATGAAGCTAACATATTAATTATTACACCTTATATGAACATGGCAACTAATTCTTGGCTCATTATTATGTATTAACATTTCAAATATATAAATTTAACAAAAAAGTATAACATTATTTTATAGTAAAGAAAGCAAAGTTTTCACTAGTCTAGGCCTAATTATCATAAGATATATTTTATTAATAAATAAAACACCAACTTCATTGCATACCATCAGCCTTTACATGAATAATTATTAGGGCTGTTATCGATTAATTTAAATTTAATTGTTAAATTTTTAAAAATTAACGATTAATTAATCTTTCATTTCAATTACAGCCAAAAATTAAAATTTATGATGTCATAAGTAACACTTATTAAATTTAAATAACACTGGAATGTCTCCTTTATATGTCATCTTTTAACCAACTACGCAAAAAGACAAGTGTGTTGACTTTATTTGGTTCAAGTGATGAGCGGGTCTAATTGACAATATAACCAGCCGAGCTGAACAATCATTCACATGGAACTGAGGTAACTGGTATGCACAAAACGGTCTTGGCAAGGAATGACATTATCGGATATCAGTGTTCATTAATTTTCCACCGTTGTAAAGGGTTAATGGATTCAGGAACTTTCATCTCCATTTTGTAACGCAGTAATTCATCTGAAGAGATGTCGTCATTATCTGTGTCTGAGTCAGACTCCATTACTGCCATTAGCTTAATACGCTATTCATTTGGTTTGATAAGAAGGCAAAGTGTTAGAACCATGGTAGGCAAACTTTATCAACATTTTGAACATTCCCGTCAGTCAATACTTTAATATCAAAATGTTTGTGTAATCGCCAGGAAATTTATTATTTATCGTCCTCTATTTTTTTTAAATTATTTTTTTTTACTTTTTGACTTCCAATAATTTGTAAGTGATGGGTCGATTAATCGTTAAAGAAATTTTAATCCTTAAAATATTTCAACGAATAATCGAGAAATTAATCGTTAATTTCCGCAGCCCTAAAATTTATATTTAATTTTAATGTCAATCTGTCAGCCAACTAAAAACTTTAGTGAAATAGAAGATATTTTAATAATAATAATAAATTGATTATTTATATAGCGCTGTATCCTAGTAAGGAACTGGGCTCACAGCGCTTTACATGAAAGAAATAACATACCTATAAGTATTAAATTAACTTTCATATCATTACAAACACAAAAATTATAGTAGGGGAGAGCGGGGCATGTTGTCATAATTTTTACATTGTTAATGCATTAAAAATAGATTTTACATATTGTTAATATATTGAACATTTGAACAAAAAGTTAAAAAGTTACTTACCAACTAAATTTTTGATATTTTTGGATTTGTAGAAAAACTATTCGCGCAAACTTCATGAAATCAACTGAGCAGTCATCTTCAAACCTCCTTTATATAATACCAAAACGTCACAGCATCAAACCAGCTACAACTTTCAGAAATAGTGACTATGACAACTAACCCACATGACAACTTGCCCCGCTCTCCCCTACATTATACATAAGCTACGTTAATCATTTACAAATAATGTTGTTTCATTAATTTTGAAAATAAATTTTGAAAAGATGTGTCTTAAGTGCAGTCTTGAAGGACTTGGTTGTTTGAATACTACGTATGTGTAATGGTAGAGAATTCCATTGTTTGGCTGCACAAAAAGAGAATGACCTTTCACCAAATGTTTTGGTGCGTGTCGTAGGAACAGAGAGAACGCGTGTGTCTGCAGAAGATCGTAGCTGGCGAATGGGTGAGTAGACCGACAAAAGTTCAGTAAGATATGATGGGCATGAGTCCGAAAAGAAATTGGGCTTGTAAAGGCAGCCAATGAAGTGAGCGAAGAAGTGGAGTAACATGGTCATGTTTATTTGCATTGAGCACCAGTCTGGCAGCTGAATTTTGAACTTTCTGTAGTTTTTCAATGCATTGTTTTGGCGCACCTGACAGAAGAGAATTGCAGTAATCCATACGAGCTTGTACAAGAGCACAGACTAGAGTTTTTGTTGCACTAACTGTTAAGTAATGACGGATTGAGCTGATCTGACGAATGGCAGTGTAGGCAGAGCGACAGATGTGATTGATGAAGTTGTTAATAGACATGTTGTCAGAAATAATGTAGCCAAGATTCTTAGTCGATGTTGTGAACAGAATATCCGAACTTTTCTGATTGATCTCACATATTACAGATACTCCTTTTAAATAGAAGATATTTTTTTTTATTCATCTCACATATTACAGGTGCTCCTTTTAAATAGAAGATATTTTTTTTTATTCATCTCACATATTACAGGTGCTCCTTTTAAATAGAAGACTATCACAGCCTATGCCATGGGTATAGTCCAGTTTTGAAAGATTTAGCTGCCGACTACATTAATAGGAAATAAAATAAAGCTAAATACATAATAATTATTTTAAAACAATCTTCAATTGGATGCAAGAAAATTGGATGTTTATCAGAGCTTAATTGTAATATATTTTTAAAAAGTAAATTTTTTTCTAAATAAGTTTAAATTTTTTTAAAAATCTAACCCATGTGAAACCTACATTCATGATGAGGTAAATGCATAAAATAAAAACAGGGTATTAGTAGGCCTGACAGGACGTAACACAACAGCGAACGTTTCGGCAAAGAGCCTTCTTCAACGGACAAATAGTACATAAATGAAACGAATAAAACGAAATAATAGAAAAAAACACTTAGCTGCGGTGAAATCCAAGTAGTCCAGTAGAGATGAGGTAGATTACCTGTTGTTATTTCGCCATGAGTTACTTTCTCTTGTTGATTTTCATCATCCCTTTACTCACTTTCTTCAAAATCACATGCATCAATATCTTTCTTTAGTTCTTCCTCTTCATAGTAGATGGTTAAAAATGTTTAAAATACTTTACTACTATTAAAATTTGATATTTAATGCACATGAATTGTAAACCAATTACATATTTTTATTGTACATAACACTTGTTTAATTTACTTTTCAAAAAGGTACTTTAGAAATCCTTAAAGTAATTTAAAAAAAGTTCTTTAAAATTATGACCCTTAATTATTTAAATAATTCTCGCCAAAAATTAAAATTAACTAACCCAGCTCTTCACGTTCCCCTCTCATCCATTCTACCGGGTCAATATTTTTGTCATCCTGCAGCATACGTATAAACTGGATACAGAAAGAATTGCCCCAAATTCCTGAAATTTGTAATCAGAGCATCTCATCAAACCAATTTTAGAACTAGGAAAATATTTTAAGTGCTTTTACTTATTCAAAGTGTACTATTAGAGGAGACAACTTTTGAGGTCACTTGAAACAGAAAATATAAAATTAAAATTTACTCACCTTGCAGAAAATGTAAAGGAGGTTCTGGAAATTCTTTGATTGTGCAGCCCATGAAAAACTTGCAAAAAAACTTATCTGATTTTAGAAAAGCTCCATATTTTGGCAAACCAACTTCATAAGGGGAAAATTCCATCCATTCGGAAATAGTTTTTTTTCTACTTAATAATGTGAGCTATTTATTTAAGTTATAGCTTCTTTTTTCAAATA